>NDGN011359512.1:0-11975 GCA_002564285.1 Tympanoctomys barrerae | reverse complement strand
TGTCCCGCGAGCGCAGACCCGCAGGAAGCTCTCCGCACCCTCACCGGAGTGGGGATAGGGGCCTCAAAGTGATCATCTTTAGGGCAAATAATGTTCGTTTTGTTTGTTTGCAATAAAGTTTTTCCAGGCTATTCTAAAAAAAAAAAAAAGAAATGGAGCAGGGAAAAGCCTCATCCAGATTGGTTTGAATTTAAAGGCTCTTAGGGGTGTGCTGAGACAGCAATTGAGACTGGGTGTGGTGGTGCGCACCTGTAATCCCAGCTCTTGGGAGGCTGTAAACAGGTGGATCACTACAAGTCCGATCTAGTTTTGAGACCCTGAACACCCTGTAGACCCTTCCCTAAAAAACAAAGCAAAACAAAACAAAAAACAAAAGAAAACAAAAAAACCATAGCTCATCTAATGGACAGTCCTTATGATTGGTACAATAGGTAACGCTGTGCATCAGCTAAGGTCCACACCAACGAATGCGCCGTCTCGTGAAGCAGATTTCATTGTAAGCTTTGAGGTAGGAATTTCCCACGCTCCAGTAGCTTGTTGAGTTGATGAGACCCTGTTGTCATATGTTTATTTATTTATTTATTTATTGGTACCAGGAGTCGAATTCAGGGCCTTGGGCTTGCTGGGCAGGCGCTGTGCTGCTGAGCGGCCTCCCCGGCCCTGTAGCAATATCTCCGCCTATTTCATTTTCAGGCTTATTATGACCGTGTTAAGTGGTAGATGTGTCAGTGCACTGAAGGGCACACTTGTGCAGGAAAACGACCCGTGGCTGTTGGTCCAGACACTCCTGCTATCTGTGACAGTCACAGACCTTCTACTATCACGACCAAATAGATTTTCAACTATTTTCCTTTCTTTTCCCATCTCTTTAGCTTTTAATATAAGATGTGTTGCAACCGTTAACTTTATATCTCAGTACTGATATTAAAGAATATCAAGAAGAAATGTGGGAAATATTACCCAAGGACAAACAAAGCACCTTTGTTTCTCTTTTCTGGACGGAGTTGGCATGGCTTCTGTTGTGCTTGTGGCGCTTGCACCACTTAGAGCTACAGCCTTGTTATTGCCATGGTTTGGAGATTAGTCGTGGCTTAGGAGGATGTGTGTAAGGATCAAGGTGACAAGGTGGTTTTGTTTTGGTTTTGCAATGCATCACCTTGTCACCAGTGGACCGCGCTCCTCGGAATTCATACTCGTGGAAGGTTTGGACCGTAGCCCGCCGCAAGGAAAGTTCTTGGGAGAACAGCATCGCAGCAAGCAGGCAGCGGTCACTTGATGGCTGCATGCTTGGGGTCTAAAATGTCCCAGGAAGGGGCTCATGGTGTTGAAAGCGTGGGCCCTGATGGCCTTTCGGGAGGTAATGGATTCTAGGCAGTTGGGGGAAGGGTGTGCTGGTGACTATAGGAGGCATGGGGAGAGGAGGAGGCACCTGGGTGGAGGAGGGGATCACAGGGCCCTGACTGCCGGCTCCTGGCCTCCCCTCCTGTCTTCTCTTCTTCCCTCCCCCCTTTCTCTCCCCTTCTCTCCCTTTTTCTAGTGTCTTTGTTTCTTTCTGTTTCTCTCTCTTTCTAACCCTTCCCTCCCTCCTTTTCTCTCTCCCTCCTTTCTTTCCTCTCTCCCTCCCTCCATTCTTTCTTTCCTTCCTTTCCTCCTGCCCACCTCCCTCTCTCCGTCCCTCCCTCTCTCCCTTCTTTCCTCCCTTCCTTACTCCCTCCCTTGCTTTTCCCTCCCTTTCTTCCTTCCTCTCTTCCTCCTGCCCCACCAGAACCTATGATCATGGACCAAAACCTCTGAAGCCATAGGATAAAATAACTCTTTCCTCCCTCCGTCTGCTGTGCCCTGTGTTTGGTCTCAGGGTGGCTCAGCGCTGTTCCTTTGCTGGTCCACCTCCATGGTGTGAAGCAAAGCAGCAGCTTTGTCTTCGATTCCTTCACCCTTCCCTGGGTTCTCCTTCGGCCTCTGTGTTTAGCTCTGTGATGCACGGCTCTGGGTTCTTCTTGACATTATCATAACCCAGATCAGTGCTAGCAGGAATTGGTCTGGGTTCAATCCCAACCTACGGGGCTTTGGCTCATGCCTGTGGACTCCAGCCTGCTCATGGTTTTCCTGTGGTCCTCAGCCCCCCGCAGCAAGTTAAAGACCTCACAGCTATTTTATTGTATGTGTCATTTATCCAATGAACCCCTTACATGTGCCTGTATAGCTGTACACATGTATGCGTATGTACATAACACATACATGCACTCAAAGCTGCTGCTGGTTCTGCTCTTGGGCAAAAACCTGGCTGACAAGAACGTCCCTTAATACTGACTGAAAGGTACCCAAAGATCTCCCTGTGCAGGACGTCAGGTTTCTTGGCCACGCGCTGCAGGGATGTGCAGGGTGGAATTCAGATGATAGTCGGATGGAGCTCAGACAACCTATTTCCCCATTTGTCAAGCTGGTTGAGCGCACATAACATAAAGCTACCACCTCAACAACTGTAAACGCACAGTTCAGGGATAGCAAGCATGGTCATGATCCTTGGCGACCATCCCTGGCATCTAGCTCAGTACCAATTTCCACCTGGTAGGAACAAAACTTTACACTCCTTGTCTAATAACTCAATTCCTGCTTCTTCCTAGTCACCAGCGGCCCAGGCTACTGTCTCCTTGATCTTGACTTCTCCAGATATCTGCTTTAACTCAAATCACGCAGCACTTGTCTTGTGATTGACTCATGTCACTGAGCGTAAGTTCATCTGTGTTGTAGCGCGTGGCACTATTGTTCTTTCTTAAAGGCTGAGTAGTATTCCATTGCATGTATATGCCGTAGTGACTCAGCTGCCCATCCATCAGGGGACATTCCTGTTGCGGTCACAATTTAACTACAGTACAGAGTGCTGCCATGAACTTGGGAACTTGGGGGTCCCTGTCTCACTTTGTGGACTTACTTTGGATTGTTTCTGGTATATACTAAAAATGCAATTGCTGGATTACACGGTAATTTTATTTTTAAGATCTTGGAAAACTGACATACAGCTTTCCTTAGCACCTTAGGCAAGAGCATGCAATTGTTCCAATTTCTCCTACCCTCTGCCTGGATGTGGGACCTTGTTCTGTGCACATGCAGAATGCGTGCAGTGGCCGCTACCTTAACGGGTGCACAGCAGCATTTTGGAGTTTTGATTTATTTCTCCAGCGATAAGTGGTATTGGGCATGTTTCATGGTTGATTGTGCCATATGGACACCTTCTTTGGAGAAATATACATTGTCCTTTGCCAACTTTTAAATCCAGTAGTTTGCTTTGTTGTAGTTGAATTTCAGGTTTCTTTATACATCCTGGATATTAATCCCTTATCAGACAAGTGATTTGAAGATGTTTTCTTACATGCTGTAGATTACCTTTTACTCTACTGGTGCTATCTTTTGAAATACAAAAATTTTAATTTTCAGGAACACTCATTTATTTTGTTGTCGATATTTTTCATGTCAGAGCCGAGAAATCATTGCTAAATCCAGCTTCATGAAGATTTTGCCATTTTCTCCTAAGGGATTTACATAAACTGTGCTTACACTTAGGTCTTTGATCAACTTTTTTTTTCCAGAACCAGGGATTGAACTCAGACCCTTGCACTTGCCAGGGAAGCACTTATTCTACTGAGCTATTTCCCTGACCCCAAAATTGTGCCTTTTTTTCCCCCCCTCAGAACCAAGGATTGAACTCAGGCCTTTGCGCTTGCCTGGCAAGTGCTTATTCTACTGAGCTATCTCCCCAGCCCTCAATTTTGAATTAATTGGTATAGGCATTGAATTATAGGTATAGATCCAAATTTATTCTTTTACTTATGTATAGTTTTCTAAGCACTGTTTATTTAAGATGTTATTCTTATTAAATAGTGTTGAATTCTCTATCAAAAATTATTCAGTCAGAAACATGCCTTTGGTGGGTGGACCAATGGGGCCCCAGGTATGCGGGTAACCGCAGACCTTTGGAGGGTGGGGTGCTCAGCAAGACCACAAGCAAAGAAGCATCTTAATCAGCAGGAAGGGCCAATAGCGCAGCTCCTCACAAAACCAGGATTAGAGGTCCCATTCAATCCAGCCACTCCCGGGCTGGGTATTTTCCCAGAAGAATTGAAAACAGCATGCCGCAGCAATATATGTGTACCCCTGTTTATAGCAGCACAATTTGTCACAGCTAGAGCTTGGAAGCAACCCAAAAGCCCTTCAACTAAGGAATGGATTTTTAAAATGTGGTACTTAAGGGCTGGGGAGATAGCTCAGCAGCATAAGTGCCTGCCTGGCAAGTGCAAGGTCCTGAGTTCAATCCCTAGGGGAAAAAAAAAATTAATGTGGAGTTTGTATGCAATGGAGTACTACTCAGCTATACAGAAGGATAAACTGGAGACTTTTATAAGTAAATGGCTGCAACTTGAGACCATACTCACAAGTGTAATAAATCAAATCTGTGTGTGTAAACATTCTATTGTTTCCCTAGTGTGAGAAATTGAAAGAGTGGGCTGGCCAAATAGTTCAGCAGGTGCAAGGTCTGGGGGTTCAATCTCTGGGCTTACTGTGCTGACCCTGCTTCCAGGGTGCACTGAGATGGCAATTAAGACTGGGTGTGGTGGCACGCGCCTATAATCTCAGCACTTGGGAGGCAGTAAACAGGAGGATCACTACAAGTCCAATCCAGGAGTGACACCCTGAACACCATGGAGACCCTTCCCTAAAATACAAATAAAAAAGAAACTGAAAGAGAAAATAAGATCCCAAATATATAATAGATATTGAGAAACAGGAAGAAACTGGGATTGGGGAAAGGAGAAAAGAAGAAAGGAAAAAGGGGGTAAACATACAGGTGTATGTTAGGATAGTTATTCTACTCTTTCTTAGTTAATTGAAAAGAAGCATTTGTGCTAACATGGTTTGATCAATTTTTTCATGTCTAGATCTTGTGATCTGAGCAACTGCTTTGAAGATGACAAGCGCCACGTATTAACCTTTGTTACTCACCTATCATTTTGTTTTCAACTTTTGTATCATTGTTATTATTGTTTTTCTCTATAAAATAAAAAAAAATTATCCAGTCAATTCCAGGAAGGCTTATTTCTGGATTTTCTCTTCCCGGTTGGTTTACTTTTGTGCCGTGTGCCAGAACCATACGGCCTTGGTGACTGTAGCCTTTCACTAAGCTTGACAACAGGCAGTGCAAGACATCCATTTTTTTTATTGTTTTATTTTTATTTTATGAAAAATATAAGACAATTTTAAAATAAAATAATAGGAGAATAACAATAGTTAATATAGTGTGTATTATTATCTTTTTAAAAATGTATTTGGTACAGGGTCTCACTGTGCAACTCAGACTCGTAGTTTTCCTCTTGTTTTCAGCCTCCCCCGAGCTGGGATTACGGGCGTGTGTCCCCATGCCTAGTCTTGCTGGCTTCCTCGGTGCACTACGTGGGGGGCGGGCCAGCTCCACTGCAGCATGTAGTGTGCAGGTAGAGCATAGGGGAGGGATGTATTGTTATCTTAAAAGTAGTTACTCAGAGTTCAAGATACAGGCATAAACAATTTGCCAAATGATATTGGCACAAACCTTCCTTTTCAGTGAACTAAGAGAAAATCACAACTACCTTGTATTTCTTTTTTCTTTTACCTTTTTTCCTTTCCCCTTTCCTCCATCCCTAGTTTCTCTTTCCTTTGAACATTTCTTTCCAAGGACATCCATTTTGTTCTTCTACCTCAGTGTCGCTTGGACTGCTGGGAGTCATGTGAGTTTCCATTTGAATTTTATGACGAGTGCTTTTATTCTTGCAAAACCGTCATTGAGATTTTGATAGGTTAGCACGGTTTGTTTAGAGTAGTATTGACATCTGAACAACATTTGGTCTCCTAACCCGTGAGTTTTGGTGTGTTCCCACTTACCTACATGTTTCAAATTTCTTTCTCGTAAATTTTGTAGATTTCAGGTCACATTTCTTTTTTTGCTTTGGTTCACTTAATCTGTAGCTTTTTTAAAATATTATGTTAGCAGAATTGTTTTCATAATTTCTTTTTTAGATCACTCGTTATGTGTGGAAATTAAAATGATTTTCGTATTTACTTTTTATCCTCTTCTTTCCCCCAGCTCATCTATTACTTTTAAGTTTTGCGTGTTTCTGTATATGCTCCAGGATTTTCTTCATCTAAGATTACATCCTCTGTGAAAAGAACAAAGTGTACTTCTTCCATTTGATTGGCATGGTTTTTATTTCTTTTCTTTCTCTTCCTCCTTTTGAATTTATAATCTTCCTACATCAGCCTCCCAAAGCGCTGGGATTATAAGCTGATGCCAGCTCACCTGGTGCCCTCAGCCTTTTCTCACTTTCAAATGCTTCAGTTCACCCCTTCCTTTCGGAGAAGACTTTTTCCTCATCCGGGATACTTGGTGGCAATTTGAATATGTCAGACCACTGCCACTGGACTCCCATAGCCTCCAGGGAGAAATCCGATGGTGTTCTCTCCTTGAGAACTACTCATGAGGAGTGGGTCGCTTCTGTCTTGGTGTTCTAAGGCTTTACCTTTGTCTTAGGCTCTCGGTGTGGGTTTTCTTTTCTTTTGTCCTTCTAGTATTCCACGCTGTGTTTGTTGGTCCTTCCTGTGGTGTCTCCTCCACTACTAAGCTCCCCTGACTCTTTCTGTTTCTTTCCTCAGATTTGGTGATTTCCATCATTTTCTTTTCAAGTTTTCAGATTCTTTCTTGCGCCTGTTCTAATCCGTCTTTTTCCCTCTAGTGAATTTCTGATTTCAGCTACTGAACATTTCAGTTCCAGCTTTTGCTTTTGATTTCTTTTTTAGGGGTTTCTATTTCTTTGTTGATAGTTCAATCATCATTTTCTCCATATACTCCTCTAGTTCTTGAAATCTCTGAAACGGTTGCTTGGAAGTGTGCTTCTGGTAGATCTGTTATCAAGGCTTTTCTGAAGGATGGTTCCTGTTGGTTTAGTTATTATTTTTAGCTTGTTGTGCTTCCCTGTTTCTTAATGTCTGGAGATTCTTGACGACTGGACATTTGAATGTAATAATGTGGTAACTCCATTTCCTTCCTTAGACACTGCGTGGCCTTATATAAGTCAAATAACTTAGTTAATCCTCATTAATCTATACCTTCTGCCTCCATAAAATGCAGGAACACAATGTTCATTTCTTAGTTTTCCTGTAAATAGCAAGGCCATTTAACTCATCCCAGTCCCCGAGTTGTGAGCAGGATGAGGCATCGCTTCCCACCACAATGCCTGAGAGCCAGCGCTCACATCCTTGGCTTTGACTGCCCATTGTGGAAGCCATGCGGTGAGTACTGACAACAGGGTCCTGAGTGCCCGGGGAAGAGCTCCCCACGGACAGCAGTGGGCATTGGCATAAGCGAGGCAGACAGGGCTCTGAAGAGAATGCACTGTTCAGCTGCAGCATCGCTTGCACAACCCTCAAACACAGGAAGTATGGCTGTTCTGAAGACCAAATGCAAGCACCCAAGGGACAACACTGACATGGGGCTAGACAGAGAGGAAGGGCCCAAGAAGCATCCTTGTCTGCCTTGACATGTATAATTTTCTTTTTCACAATAATTTATTTTTAATAATTTTTAAAGAAAACAAAAAGGATAAAGAAAAAATATTTTTCAAAACTTTAGAGGGGCCAGGAGATGGCTCAGTAGAATAAGCGCTTCCCCGGCAAGGGCAAGGGCCTGAGTTCAATCCTTGGTTCTGCAAAAGCAAACAAACAAACAAAAATCTTTAGAAATACTGCTGAATTGCACTCACTGAGATGATAGAAAGTCAACCATGGCTGTTATAGTGCATATTGTTGTCTTCAAATTGGTTGTTCAGATCACCACATGTAAGCATGCGAAATTAGTCAAAAAATTCAACAGAGAAAATTAAGTATGAACTGTTCCTTTCAATAAACTAGTAGAAATGAGCAGGACAATTATCAAAGGTATCCTCCAGCTATCTATCTATCTATCTATCTATCTATCTATCTATCTATCTATCCATCTATCTATCCACCTTCCCCTCTCGTCTTTCTTTCTCTTCTTTCCCTCCACATTTACCATCATGATCCTTCTTTCTTCTTCTCACATCTTCAGGAGGGTAAGAATTCGTGAAACCCTAAAGCCAGGGCAGGAAAGCCCTTTACTTCCGGAAGTGCTTTTTGTGTTTAGAGAGGATTCAGTGTGGCATCCCAGGAAGCAGCAGGTACAGATGCACAATAGATGCTTTTCCTGATAAACAGTGGGGGGAAACGCACCTGCTCAGCAGCCTATCGACCGTGTCTCGCCAGATGAGCAGCTGGCTGCAGGTGTTGCTGGGGATGCATGAGCATTCTGGGATGGCAAAATATCAAGACCTACGGAACAGTAGCTCCCTGGAAACAGGCACAGCACACCTGTGTCTGTGGAGGTCTAACAGCATCATCCCACTGCCATGGAATTACCTATACTGCGGACTGTAGCAATGGTGAAAGCTTTCTAGAAAGTTGATTTGTTCCAGGACCTGTCACAAATGAGACACTCAGTCCCAGCCCAGCATCTCTAGCTGTTTAACATTAATCAAGACACTTAACCTGTCTGAACTTACACTTTGATAAGATAAGAATAAGTTATAGATCCTACACTGTGGGCTATTGAAAAGGCTGAGGGAGATACACAGATAAGGCTATTAGTAGCATCTTGTGCCCTGGAACTTCTCAGTGAATACTTATAATGTGACGATAATGATTGTCATTATTGCCAGAACCCAGCTTGTGTTGCTCTGCCATCTATGGTTACAAGGACTCTTATGGAGGTGCTGATCATTATACTTTATTTCATTGTTTGTTTGGTACTGGGTGTTGAACTCAGGACCTTGCACTTGCCAGGCAGGAGCTGATGCCACTGAGCTATCTCTGCAGCAGATCATGATACTCTAGAAAAAAAACTTTTTTTTTTTTTCCAGTATGGGAGGTTGAACTCGGGACCTTGCATTTGCTAGGCAGGCATTTATACTACTGAGCTATCTCCCTGACCCTAGAGAAAAACTCTTCAAATTACTATTTTTCTTTATCCAACCCAAATTTAGTTTATCCAATTAACTATCTACCAGATCTATATTATGTATTTTCATGAAAGCTTTTTTTTTTCAAATTGTTCTTATAAAACTTCCGTAGACCCATTAAAACTATATAGCTAGAAAAATATAGCAGTAAGGGGTTAAATAATTTATCCAAGAGTAAAAGTTCTCAGTTTTTGTATTTTTAGTGGTTGAGAATATAACCTAGATTTCTCTGGTTGCACAGTCCTCTCTGTCCATTCCTCATCATTTCAAGTGATTTCAAGTGGCTACTTTAGCACTGGGGATATAGCTCAGCAGTACAAGCACCCACCTTGCAAGTTTAAGGCCCCAAGTTCAGTCCCTGGTGCTGCAAATAAATATTCTTTCTTTTCCCCAACTTCAGTCTTTCTAACCAAAATAAATCCCTTCCTTTTCTAAAATTAAATGTTTAGGGCTGGGAAGATAGCTTGGCAGTCTAAGCACCTGTTTGGCAAGCACAAGGTCCTGAGTTCAATCCCGCATACCACACGCTGTACAGGACCTGTAGCCACCAAAGCTGGGTGTGGTGGTGCACGCCTGTAATCCCACCTCTTGCAAGGCTGAGACAGAAGGATCAATACACGTCCAAGCTGCAGTAGGGAGACCTTGTACGAGGAAATGAATAAAATTTAGAAAAACAGATCTGAGTTTTAAAATTAAATGTGTAACAAAATTAATAGTCACCCTTTTTCCTGCTTTACTTAAAAATGGAGCCCACAGAATGCTTTTGGTTCCTTCAATTGGTACCTGATCCAATTCATCTTTTTTGCCCCAGATAAGAAGAACAAAGCCCGAAGCAGGCAGGTGGCTGGGTTAAGGTCACAGAGCACGTGGCCCAGCTTTTCTAAGCCCAACCCAACCTCCTCCTCTTGTCTCCCTAATCACAGAGGCCAACTGTGAAGCATCAATCATCACAATTAAAGAAAATGACATGAAGTTTTTGTTTCCAAATATATCCCAGGAAGGACAAAACTACTCTATGGTTTTAGGTAGTTGAGCTCTTTTCCAATCCTTTTGTTTTCTTTGCAGTCTGCAAACTGTGAAAGGAAACTCTCAAGGCTAGGAAATAACCCCCAGGGGTATAGCAGTGAACACTTTGCCTAAAAATAAACCCGATTTGGCATAAGCCACCTGCTGTTTCTAATAAAGTGGCTGGGGAGGCACCGAGCTGAGGCCCTGGAGGCCTTGTTCTCTTTAATTTTTCTTTCCAAGCTCTCCTTCTGTCTCCATTTACAAATCAACGGTACTGAGGCATAATTGACACATAACGAAACATACCTGCTTCATGAATGTTCTTTGGATTTTGGCCAATACATAGACCCGTGTGGGCATCGTCTTAATAAACATGGATTATTCCCGTCACTTCAGATATGTTGGTTATGATGAACCTTTGCCTAAGCCCCACTTACTCCACAGCCCGGCCAACTGCTGAGCTGAATTCTATCAGTATAGATTAGTTTTGCCTATTCGAAGACTGCAAGTGAATAAAAGCCAATATTTTCCTTTGTATCTGACTTCCTTTGCTTTGCCTAAAGCATTTGAGTTTTATCCACATTATTGGGTCATGAATTTGTTCTTATACATTATTAGAAATATGCATTATGCAAATAGGAATCTGTTTATTGATAGACATTTGGTTGTTTCCAGTTTGGAGTTTATTGGTGTGCAAGTCTTTTGATGAACACATAATGTTATTTCTCTCATGAACATATATGCAGATCCTACATATTTAGGAAGTGTGTTTTGCTTTAGAAGAAATAGACAAAGCTCTCTCCAAAGCAATTGCAAAATGTGAGAGAAGCTTATAATCACGCCATATCCTTCACATTTCCCCCCAATCTATCCTAGGTGGCCCCTGAACTGTTTTCTTTACAATTTTTACAAGTGGAACCATCTTGAATGTAGTCTTTTCTTGAACTCAGCATAATGTTTCATTGAGAGCTGAGATTTATCCAGGTTTTGCTTGTATCCATGTGTGCTTTTTGCTGAATAATATGCCATTATGTGTATATATCGTAATTTATTTATTCATCTCATGTTATTTTCAGTCTTTGGCTCTTACAAATAATGGTGTGAACTTTAGTTGAGAAGTACTAGTGTGAACACATGCCTTCGTTTTTCTTGGGTGAACATAGTAGATTGCCAACTGGTGGTCAACTTCTAACACCCAGCTAAACTGAATCAGTGTAGTGCTGGGTGTGGGAGGCCCAGCTAAGGGTTGTTACCAGAGGCATAAGAGACAGAACTAGCAAAGAAAAAGAAGTTTAGAGGCTGTTAGGACACTGTTGCTCTCCTGAGGACCTTGTCATGCTGGCTTTCCTGATCAGCTTGGTTGTTGTCATCAAAGGAGCTTGGGACCTTGTTTTCACTGAGAATGGCTATGGTTTGTTTTGGTGAAGCTCTGGTTCTCACTTTGAGCATCACGTCCTGGCTCCAGGGCAGACCCTTCAGCCTGCTGGCACAGACTTTCCAGCTTCTACCACTGACCTTGGGGTCTTTCCCATGCAGATCTGTGAAGTGGGCCTGCATAAGACATTGTCGTGAGCTCTAGGCCACCAGCGGGGCTTGTCGGAGTCACCAGTATGGGCTCTAGGTCATAGCGTGAGTCCTCCAGCTGGACTCATGCAGGGTATTATTGTGGGATCCAGGCCCTCAGCTGTATTCTTTGGTCTTTAGTGTGTGGACAGATTTCCTGCACTCGTATACGACTATTTCAGTGATTCATTATAAAATAATTTTACAAACTGTTTCCTGTATTGTATTGTTTCCTCTTGCAAAACCCAAAACTACAACTATAAATACCCAGCAGTAGAGCAGCTGGAATATACCACCTAGGCAACTGCTGATCTGAATTCCATTGCCATAGGGGGTCATGCTCGG
>NDGN011359492.1:1577-11704 GCA_002564285.1 Tympanoctomys barrerae | reverse complement strand
TCAAATCCAGGCTGGCTTCAGAATATATACTTCCAGGCCAAGGAGACAGCTCAGGGGCACAGCGCGGGCCTTGCAAGTACAAGGTTGTGAGTTTGATTTCCAATTAAAAAAAAACCACACACTTCAGAATCTACACTTCTGACCCTGAAGTTCCACTTTGTAGATTAATCTACTTTTCACCTACATAGTAGATCAAGAAAGAGAAAAAAAAAAAAAAAAACAGTAGGGTTTCTAAGGTTTGGATTCCAAAAGAATACAGTGTATAACAGCTACTTCATGGACCTGTTTGATACCTCCCTCCAACACAGACATACAATTAAATAAGCTGAGTTTAGCAAATGTATTGAACATACACAGTGTGTCAGTAACTATGCTAGGAACCAGGACCAGCGAAGATGAAGAGTAATCTCTTTCCTCTAGTACTCTACAGTCTTATCAGATTCTTGCCAGAGACAAGAAATATAATATTAAATATAATCTTTCCTTTCTCTCATCAAATAATAAAACAGTTCTTAGAGTACATTGTTTTTGAAGACTGGAAAGAAATACCATGGTAGGCCTAAGTACCAGGGAGGCAAGAACAAGTTCCAAAAGAAATTCATTTGGGAAAGCAAATGTCTTGAATAGGAAACAATATATAAAACTGGAAGAAATCCCAAATGGGGTAAGAATAAGTAAGCCACGTGTGTCAACTGCTTCCAGATAATCAGAGATATTAGCTAAGATGACAGCTTCAGAAGACAGTGTCTCTGTCAAGGGCTTTAAGAAAGGGGACAGAGGGCAGGTTGGGTCCCACTAAGTACCCCAGCACTGCACACCTCTTAAATGACCCCTGTACTAGCCCTGTGAATGTAA
The DNA here is from genome assembly GCA_002564285.1 of Tympanoctomys barrerae. Classification (NCBI taxonomy): domain Eukaryota; kingdom Metazoa; phylum Chordata; class Mammalia; order Rodentia; family Octodontidae; genus Tympanoctomys; species Tympanoctomys barrerae. The sequence goes on along the minus strand of NDGN011359492.1, from coordinate 10,849 downwards.
GGCTCAGGTCCTGAGTTGAAGAAACTTACATGGTGCACAATTGTGACCTTCCCTGTCCTCTCAACATTCTGTACACTGACCAGGCAACATGATCAAGACCAGTGTGCAATGACTTGAAGCTCCCAAAGCCCTTTCACGTCCACAATCGTCCCTTAGCCACGTGGCCGCTCAGTGAAGATCAAATAAACACGGACGACCACCTGTTCTGCAGGGCTGCCTGACTTCCACACAAAACACTGAATCCTCCATCTCACTGTAGTTCTCTGCCCAAGAACAAGTTAGCAAAAGCAGCTCTACTCTACAGATCCTTAAGATAAGCCAGGAAAGCATCCAAATACCTAACAGGTATCCGCACCCTCCCCCCGATAACTTGACTAATTTATTTTGATGCCTTGAGGATGAGAATTTAGATATTTGGCATTTAGAGAAATATAAGCTTCTGGGAAAGCTCTCACCTGTTACCTCTTTTCCTGTAATCAGCTTCAGTTTTCTGATCCTCAGGTCTTGGCAGAAAATTAGCTTGTTATCATGTCAAAGCTGATGTGCAAGGGAGGATCATGCTTACCTCCGCTGGGCGACATGAGGTGAATGTAGAATTTGCCATCGATGACATTGCTAGGAGTGACTGGTACCAGGTGGTCCTTCCATACTTTGATCCAATTGGAAAACCCAATGATACTGAAGTGATCCTGGGGTCGGAGGTCATGGAGAATGGTGGTAAGAGCATCCCTGGTCTGCACAATGCAAAAGAAACACCCATCACATCGGATTACACTGGTCCACTTGTCCCCTGGCTTGGGAACTGCCCACCAGGAGCAGCCCCAAAGTTCAGATTCAGTGACTTAGTTAAATGTCACATAGCTGGAAAAAAATGGCATAAATATGTTAAGACATGAACGTATGCTGCTACCAGCCATATCTCCATATCTTTGCAACTGGTATGCCCTGCCTTGGAATGTTCCTCCCCACCTCTTACCCCTATCTGTCACCTAATGAACCACTCCCAGTTCTTTAAGACCCAGGGTAGTGTGTTAGATTCTCTAATGACAGCTTTTTTCTGACTTCTCCAAAGATCATCTATTCCACTGGGCTGACCTTGTTTTGAACACAGCCCTGACAAAAAGTGCTCACTGTGGCAATCATGACTTGTTTGATGTCTCTTTCCTTCATTAGACTATAAGTGCTTTACAGGTGAGCTCCATTCATCGTCCTGTCACCAAGTGACACATAGGAGTGCTGGACAAACATGTAGTGAGTGAACGAACAAACACTTGCTGACTTACATAAAAGGTGTGAATAACGATGTAAGAATCGTTTTTATTTTTATTAGCATGTGTTTGCAGTACATGTTTGGAGCTGCACACATCCAAGACACATTTTTAAATTAATTCCCAAGTTGGGGCCTTGCCCTATAGCTCAGTTGTTTAAAGTACCACTTGGTCAAATGCAGTCGGGTGCAGGGGACCACAGTTCAATCCCCAGCCCCAAAGTCACACCATACCTGCCCTTAAGGCAGCCAGAACTAGCCAAAAAAAAAAAAAAAAAAATCCTTCCCCAAGTCATTTGTAGGAAAGAAATCAGACACACAGCTTAAATGTTGGATGATTTTTCTTATATAAGAAACCCAGATTACAAAGAAAGAGCAAAATGAAAGATAAATTATCTGCAGTAGGGAAAGAGACCTTTCTCACATGGAGAGAATATCAAGGGATGAAAAGGAATTTTAAATGTTACAAAATGATGATGGACTTGAGAGAAAGTTCTATAAAGACAGGAATTTGAGCATGAAGTTTAAAATAATTTGACAACTTAGAAGATGAGGAAGAGCACATGAAAAGTAAGATGGATTAAGCCAAGCTAAGAGGTGATGCAGGTGAACTGGAGGGATAGTGACTAGATTAAAGGTATACATGTTAGGTAGGGTTTGTGGCAAGTAGAAAGAAGGCCTATGAAGCTGAAAACAGAAAAACTCTAAGAGCCTGGACAGGAGTTTCTATGCTGACCCACCAGAGATCATGAGAAAATGCTGTCCTCCCTGTATAGCATTGTTGCTGGACCTTCAGAGATTCAGGGTATGGAGTTAGGGACCTCAGACACTCATTCCATTACCGAGCCTCTGGGGGGGCCCTGTGAGGTAAACTGCATCATGACCTGCCTTTCCTGTCTTCCTGTGTTAAGTTACCCATTGGAAAAATTAAGACAGAGATACTGCCTACCTTATCATTTTGCCATGAAGGTTAAATCAGACGCTAGATGAGAAGTACTCAGACACACAATAAGCAATGCTGAACGTGCTGTTATTTGTCAGCTAGTAGGGAGCAGGAGAATTTGGAGAAGCCAGGGGTCTGGAGCGGCGATTTCCAGCATGACCGCTGCCTAGCAGCCGGGTGCTCGCTCTGGGGATATCACCTGGGCCTCTCCCGAGACTGTCTGCCTCTGCCTTTGCTTCTCTCCTCAGGTCAGATGAATCACACCTTCTCCCTCTCTAGCCCTGTGAAATGACCACCGCTTTTATTTCAACCTTTTCTTTTCTCTATTTCTCACTCTAGGACCTTATTTTTCTGTCCTTTATCCAACTGCTCAATCTAATATCTCATGCAACTCTTACATTTCATAGGCACCTCAAAATACAATTTATAAAAGTATTGCTGGTGTGTCTACTTTTAAAACTGTACATCACAGTTGTTGCTAACCTCAGAGCTTCTAGCCTAAGCAAGGCTTTCTAAATCCCAACTTTCTCCTTGCTACTCTTTCTCCTCGCTAGCCTTGCTGAATTAACATTCCTCAACTTGACTATTTCTTCATTCCTGAGTTGCAGAAGCAGTGATGTCATCAGAAGCACGAAATGATGGCGGTGATGACAATGACGACAAGGGCAATACTCACAGCTGAGCTTGCCTGGCAACTCCTGCTCACTAGGTGCAATGCTAGGTGCAAATGCTTTTCCTGCATTGAGGTGACTGACTCACTTACAACCCACTTGAGTAAAGTGACTGTTTGCATTCCCATTTTACAAATGAGGCCACTGAGACAAGGAGGAGCTAAATATCATGACCCACAGGAGCCTGGATGATAGCACAGGAAGCCTGACCTCAAGTCCAGTTCTTGGACTCCCAGCGGGGTCGGCAGCCCCAGTGCTGCTGGGGCTTAACCTGCCCTGAGCTCCAATCTCCTGGTGAGCAGCTCATCTGGGAACTCCTTCTGCTCTGCGGTTGGGCTCTGCTTATTTCCTTGTTTCTTACATTTCATTTTCTAGGAGCAATCAGTGGATTCACCTCCTCCAACATCCTCGCAGAAAGCATTGCATGAATTCTGCATCCACCCAGAGCCCAGAGCTGTGGGGCATGTCATTAAATGCATCTTCCTGTCCTCTAGAGGATCATCTCCATGTCCTGCTCCTTCCAGGGGAAACAGTGGCTTGGAAATGTTTGTTTTTGCCCACAGGACTCAGAGACCTCCTCTCCCCTCTCCCTCCACTCTTTGGAACAGGGTCTTTCCACAAAGGGGGCCTTCCTGACAGCCTCTGAGGACTTTTGTGTCTTCTCTCACTCCTGATTCCCAACACCAAGGTAGGTATTGAGGTGCATGTGACATTGAAACTATCCACATCGCATGCTCCTGGGATGACCCTAAGGGTCTGTGAGGGAACACGGCCATCCCTCCTCCTTGGAGCTCTTATGGCTTGGACCTCCTGGCAGACACAGGCTCCTCCCTCTGTCTAGTTTCTGGTGGGCTCTGCTGTGACCCCTTTCTGGGCCACCCTTCAATGAGAGAGTCATAAAGGGAAGTGGGCTGAGTTCCCAGGGTGGCTCTCATCCCACCTGTGTCCCCAGTGCGTAAACACGCACTCCCAGCTCCAGCCAGCAGTCCTGCTCCTGCTCTTCCGCACTCAGCTCTGGACTGACTCGCTTCTCCCTTGACCCAAACCAACCTGCCAAGCACATCTCCTCCCCCACCCCTGCATCTCTAAGGCAGCTCAGACACCAGGTGTCAAGAACCAGAACCTTAACCCTTCAAACCTGTCTCTCCTGGGAGTGGCACCATGGTCCCCCTGGGGTCCAAATCAGAAACCTTGGACATCCCTTGAATCTTCTTCCTGCCCAATTCATTTTTTTAAAAAAATGTATTTAGTACAGGTACTACAAGGTCTCATTACACAGATCAGACTCATAGTGATCCTCCCATTTTCCGCCTCCCACGTGCTGGGATTACAGGCACGCACCACCACGCCCAGTCTCAGTCTCCGACTCAGTACACCTCAGGGGCAGGGTGGGTACCACACACTGGGTATCCAAACCCTGTCCCTGTGTCTGCCTAAGCAGGCGCTTTAGCCCTCTGAGTTATCTGGCCGGCCCTCCAATTGATTCTTGAGCTTCATATTCTTCAGCACACAGTCCTGAATTCCACACCTCTTCCTAAATATCCTGGGACCATAATTGGCACGTTTTTCTTTTGTAGTTGTCTTTAATTTTAAAAGCATTATTTTTTTTTAAAGATAAAAAGAAAAATAAAGAACTCATAGTCCCACCCACCTCCTATAACTGATACAAAAGTTCAGGGTACCACAAACCTCTTCAGAAACTTTTCGCTCTGTGTGCGCCTGTGTACACATGTGTGTGCATATGTTTGCATCTAAGGAAAGAGGGTCCCATTTGTATCATGCTGGTCAAGTTTTATCTATCATATCAGCACANTGTTCCTGTCAGTACACCAGTGAATGTCCGTTCATCTTAACAGTGCCAGCATACTCTACTTCATGCAGGCAACATATTTTAACACTTTAGGAGATTCAAGTCGCATTGGTATGAGGCTCATTTATTCACACAGCTTTTTGTCCTTGACTATTTCCTTATGATAAATTTCCATACAAAGAGTTGGTGTGACAAAGGGCCTTTGGGAGGATTCAGTAGGTCTCTATCTTGCGGCCGGAGTTAGATCTTCAACCCTCCTTTGTGAAAAGCCTTTGACATTTCCTCCTTGCCCACAGCATAAGCGAGTTGGGGTACCCCATCCACCTTTCTAGCATGCTTCCTTGCACTCCCACCCCAGCCATAAGCTCCGCCATAAACTCCATAAGCATAAGCCCAAGCCTGCGGCACCCCATTTCCCCAGATACCCCATGCTTCGTCACCCTTTCCTGCTCCTGCCCACTCCTCGCCTCCCCTTTTCTCTAGCCACTGAGCTATGCTCTGTCCCTCCCATCTCTCAGGTGAGGCCACTCTTAATACCACTGTGAAGACAGGTAATGGCACTACCTACCGTGTGCTCCCTGGCTGCTGCCTGTTCCGCACACCCACGGTGGCACCTCTGCATCCTGGGATGACCCTTCTTCTGGCTGTTTTCCACCTCTGCTCCTTGTACCTGATGTTGCCTTCCCCTGGAATGCTCTTCCCTGGCTGTCCTGAAGCCTGGCCCCCAGGCTTTCCTTCACACCATAGAAAATGCCATTCCCTTTTGTGCACAGATATATCTGTCCTGCTCAACTCTGTACTTTTGAGTGCAGTATTTTTTTTTTTTTTCATTCTATGTCTAATCTCTGCTGGTCCTGGCACATAGTAATGCCTGAGAAATGCTTCCTGGCCAAATAGGTGTTCGGTAAATTGCCTATCTGTCACATTAGCTAGGGAACTCCTCATACAACAGTGCCCTGGCCTCCCCTGGGTCCCATGTGACTCTGCACATTGTAGGCAGAAATTTAGTGAAATTCCAGTATAAATTGTACTAGTATTTCTAGTATTATGATTGTCTGTTGTAGCTGTCAAATCTATGAAAGAGACAGAAAAGTAAGAGAAAAAGAAACAGGGAGAGAGACGCACACAGAGGCAGAAAGAAACAGGGACAGAGAGCGACAAAGGACAGAGTTAGGTGATTCAGAGACAAGGAGCTAAATATCCTGGCCCACAGGAACTCCAACCTCAGAGAGACTGAGACTGGATGATGAGGGAGACAGGGCGACAGGCAGGGAGCAAGAGGGAGGGCTCTGTTAGGACACCAGCCGCAGCTTGCTCTCTGGCACCTGGGCCGGAGGGTGCTGAGAGCGGCCTGGCAGGCAGGCCACCACAGCAGGCACTGACAGCCCCCACCTCACACTCAGCACTGACACGGGGCCTCAGTCGGGTGCTGGCCACACTGTGTTCTTCGCCTTTCCCCCCACTCAGCATGCCCAGAGCGAGCACTGTGTTGCCCCTGCCCGAGCATCCAGTCCTCTGAGAGGGGCTGTCTGGGAGCTCAGCTCTGAAGTCCCTTGGGCCTGGAGCTGGCCAGGGCACTGGGGCGGGGGTGCTGGGGAGAAGGCCCTGGCCAGAGTCTGTGACTTGTTTAGCTGCTGGCGTCCCGCGGGATCCTTAAATAGTGTGCTAAAGGCTTCGGCAGGGATCAGTCGGGCTTTCTGCTGGTGTCTGTTCCCAGCATGATGGATATTCTGCCATAGGAATAGCTGTCTCAGACTCTCCACCCTTCTCTCCTCAGCCCAGTGGTTTTCTTATGACCTTGTAAGGCTGCAGCTGTGACTTAGCCCTGTGTGCACTGAGGGAAAGGGGCCAGCGGTCACAGTTGCTCCTTCTGGATGGCCTCCCGCCTGATCCCAGAGGGCCCCAGCAGAAGTTACTGCTGCCTACTGTGGCCCCCACCCCCCGGAGCCCCTCACTGGCCCTGCCCCTCCCTTCCATGTGTTGGCCACACCAGGGCTCTGCCAGGCACGGAGGCCTGGGAGAGGAGCGAGAGTGAAGTGGCCACACAGCGGAGGTCGTGCAAGTGGGCTTACATGGATCCTTGTGACAGTGTTTACATGTGAAAGATTAGCAGAAGCATAGGCAGGCTCTGTCCAAGAATGCAATCCAGCAAACAGGGCTAACATATTCCAAAAAGATCAGAGGAAGCCCAGAGAGACAAAGAATGTGTTTTGGGGCTGAACTACCTTGGGGGCAAAGGCACATCTTAAGGGGGGGTTGGACTAGAGTCCCTTGAGGATTCCTCTCAAACCTGAGATGCCATGGTTGCAGATAAAAGGAGCTGTAGGCTTGGTGGATGGACAAGGCAGTGGCCATGTACCCTCAGCACCCTTCCCAGTGAAGATAGTGGACCCCTTCGGGAATCCATTTTCCCCTGGCCTCCTTCCTGCAGCCTCAGAGCTCCTTCTGTATCCTGATCCACTAAAGAAATCCCCAAACATGCTGCTTGGGTTAATAATACCCCCAAAAGTATGTATTAATAGATGACCACAGGAAACTGGAAGTGTCTTCCTGAGGGACCATCTAACATAAACAGATAAAATTGATGCTTAGATGCATTGCACAGAGTTTCCATGGAGATGCATGCAATTGGGGATGTCAGGGTAACTAGAGGGGACCCTAAAGGCCTGCCATTGGAAATTTACATTTGCTGTTGGTGGTCATAAGGATGTGCCTGGAAAGCTACACCCTTGAGCAGCATTATGCTCCTGGACAGGACAAGGGCTCATGTGGGGTGATAATAAGGGGTGGCGGGAGCAGAACCCTTAGGTCGTGCACAGCCACTGGTGGGTGGTAGGGCCACAGGGAGACACAGGAGAAGCCTGGGAAGGAGGTGAGAAACTCCTGTGCAAAGCAGGAAAATCGAACCTCTGTGCCTCAAGAAAGAAAAATAAAAGCTGCACGGAACCCTGCTCAGGAGAAACAGGACTTTTACAGCGATCGACCACCCAGAAGTCCCATGGGCTTCCCCTGTGGGCAGGCGCCAGCTCCCAGGGCCCCAGTGCATGTGGGCCAGCGTGTGTGGCCCACTGCTGGTGCAGAAGCACAACCCTCCAGCATTCGTCCATACGGCTGTGTGCAATTCGAAAAAAGTGCTTCGAATCCTGGATTGTGTTTGGACCAAAGGGAGAGATAAAAGTATACAGACACAATTAATAAATGAAAATGAGACTCCCACATTTCTTACCATTTGGCTAGTGAAGATGTACTGTGGCCAAATGCAGATATAGAAAGGATTCCTTCTGATCCTAGCTACTTAGAATCTAACAGGGTAGGGACTCCTCTCTGCTTAAAACTATTTCACAGTGACAAATTCTTTGTCTTACATGCACTTTTCTTGGATTAAAAAAAAAGAAAAGTTATTCCCATAAAAAAAAATTTTAGTAGCTCTTTCCAGCTCTGCCTTAGGTTTACTATTAAGGCTTCTAATTGTCTCCATTTAAATTCTTCAAAGCACAAGGTAGGACATGAATAAATAAAAGTTAACTCTGCTTCAGATTCCCCACCATTCAATATGGCTAACAAATGGTCCCTCCTTTCCAATGGATCATTGGAAAGAAGAAGTATGTGGTCCTCTCTAAAGTACCTGTAGCTGAACTCTTGGAAATGCGGCCCCCTTTTGTGCCTTTCATTCCCAAGGAAGGCAGTGTCCAGGAGGTGGCTCTGTGCTGTGTGCTGTGAGCCTTGCATTAGACTGCACTAAGGCAAGAGATGGCCCCCCGCCCCGCCCCTCCTTTCCCCTACATGTGCTCTATAAGACTGCACCCAAGTACCAGCAGCCTTTTGTCCAGCCCTCGAAGGGCTGAGCATTCCACTGTGGTAACTACCATGTAGTGGATGATGCCTAAATTCTTTCCAAGTAGAGAAGCACTATCTAATAAGACTGTCACAGACAGCGGTGAGTGGAGCCTATGAAAACCACAACCACTCCTCGCCCTACCCACCACTTCCATCAGGGAGCCACCAACACAGTTCTTCTCAAATACTGTTTTTCTGTCTCAACCACACTTGATGGGCACTGCACACAAGGGCTTTCTACACAGACCCTACACAATGACATCACAGATGAACCCAATTTCAAGGGAACCAGTTATTAACTGTCCTAGATTTTCAGTGCAGTCATGGGCTGTTTCACTACCTATGAGTCCCATCACCCACCTCATTCCAAATGTTTACCAAGGAGTTAACGTTTTCCTTTTCGTTGGTCCTCATAGTCCTTTTGAATGAGCTCAAAAGAAAGATCTTTTAACATATGTGCCTTAAAGGCCAGCCAGATAGCTCAGTGGACTAAAACCCCTGCTTAGATAGGCTCAGGGACCAGGGTTCAATCCCCACTGTGCCTTGCCAGCCCTGCCCCAGGGGACAATGAGACTTGGATTGAGACTGGGTGTGGTGACACACACCTGTAATCCCAGAGCTTGGGAGGCTGATAACAGGAGAGTCACACAAGTCCAATCTGTGTAGATCCTGTACTAAATTATAGATAGATAGATAGATAGATAGATAGATAGATAGATAGATAGAGATAGATAGATAGATAGA
>NDGN011359476.1:0-12101 GCA_002564285.1 Tympanoctomys barrerae | reverse complement strand
TGAACTCAGACCCTTGTGCTTGCCAGGGAAATGCTTATTCTACTGAGCCATCTCCCTGGCCCCCCAGGATCATGTATTTCTGAAACAAACAGAGGCTGCTGTTCTCAAAGCGTGCTGCCTATTCTTTATCATGATTGCGTCTTCCTTGTGTGACTCTTTTAATATTAATTTGACAGGTAAAATGTTTACTCTTGCACTGTAAATATTTGTAACTGCATCTTTTTAGTTCCATATCATTTCCCCTCTGCATTTAACTAGAAGCTGTGATAGTTTCATACCTCATTGGCATAAATCCTATTTTCTTGAAGAAAATAGTTGCTTTTGCTTGGCTTTGCACGTTTTGTAGTGGATCCCACTTGTACAGTGTATCTGCTTCTGAGATTCCTTTTACTTCTTGCTTCTTCAATGCTCCAACGTGCAGTCAATGAATGTTTGGCTGTGACTTGTAGGGTGACAGCTGGAGCTCTGTTCTGAGGTTTCCCACTAAATCCAGCTTCTTCTTTCCCTATATAAATGCTTAAGAGAAATTTAGCAGTTGGTTGGCATCTTGGCTGCTTCCTAGATGAGAAAAAAAAAAATCAAAGCCAGTTACCAAACATAATTTTAAGGTCATCATTTTTCCTTCCTGAAAATATAGATGTTAGGGAGAGCTTACAGTGGGGAAAAACTCACATTTTTATGTGAATCTCTGACTCTGGGTTTATAAGCATATTTTCAGAAGGTTTTAAATTAGCAGATATATATTTGCATGTATGCATATGCAAAAGCCAAATCATCTTCAAGAGCAACAGACTTCATGTTTAAGCCTCCCTATGACAGTTACTGCGACTGTACAGGGATGTGAATATGTATGCAAGGTTGTGCTGCATAAATTATCCTCTCATTTACTTGAGTATCCTTTACCAATTATTAGTACACAAAATGGGAAGAAATACATGTAAGGACACAGAGACGCTTCTGCACTCTTTAACTGTACAAATAAACTAAAGAAGTCCTATTTATTTTTTACCCTCTATAAAATCAAACATTAAATCAAGCTACTTAGGAGGAAGCCTTTCTAAATTAGTAAAAACCCTGAAGTTTTTAAATGTGTCTCAAATGAATTCCAGAGATTTAGGTTTCAAGCAGACAAATTCTACTTAGGCCATCCTTTACTCTAAGCCTGACCAAACCTACTTCAATATGATTGTAATTAGCATTTTAATTATATGCAATCAAACAGATGCTCCCTAAGGTCTAGAAAACAAACTTGACAAAGAACATTTCTCCTGCCAAGTTTTTGTGCCTGGGATCTGGCCTGGTCGTGCTGGAGGCTGGCACACTGAATGCTTTGGTTTCTAAACTCACTGCCCTAGTTGTGTTGCTGCTCCTTCATCCCGTGCCTCAGTTGCCCTGGCCTGATCCATGGTGTCTCTGCGGTACTCGGGATGCGTCATCCTCGTCCTACACTGCATTGCCCGTGCATTCACCGTGGGGAGCACTGAATCAAGGAAGGTGAATTTACACAGAAGGGTCTCCTCCACTTCATGCTGAGACTAGAAACCAGAGCCTGGCAAGGGCTAGGAAAGTGCTCTCTACTGAGCCACAGCCGCAGGCCTAGGAGGAGTTTTTAAGTAGTGTTACTACCTTGCTGAAGTGCTTGGACCGCTGTGCCGAAATATCGTGGATTTTTTTTACCCCTCTAAGTAGCTATGTTGCTGCCATTTTTGCTTGCATGACTAACAATAGCTCTGTGTCACCTTCCCCAAAGCCTGCATATTAACTTGGCGGTCTTTGCTCTTCTCTTCCCACCTCCTGCCCGGCTCTTCTCCAAGGCCTAGGGTCAGGGACTTGACAGAGTCGCGCTGGGGAGATGGCTCAGTAGAATAAGTGCTTGCCTGGCAAGCGCAAGGGCCTGAGTTCAATCCCCGGTTCTGCCAAAACAAAAACAAAAAAACAAGACAGAGTCAGTGCTCAGTGGAAACTGGAGGACAGTGCTCTTTCCTGAAGATTCCTGTGTTGTGTTTCTCTCACTTCCAGTCCTGCCTGCTGTAATGATGCTAGGTTATCTAAATTTTTATCCATGATAAACATTTTATGTTACTGAAAACTTCTCCATTTTTAGAAAGTTACTTTATATCATGTTGTATGGCATAAATTAGATCTGTGATATCCAGCAAGCTAAAATATTGGGCAGGGTGAAAAGTTTATTATTTTGACCTAGGGATTAAAACACATACATTTACCCTGAAGACAAATAAGCAAAATAAGCTTTGTTATTTCTTCTTTTGAACCTATAGTGTTGCAAGCTTATTTTAAATCATTTGATATAGAGAAATACATTACTGTGGTTTAAAATAGAATGAAAAATATTCATAGCAAATCTCACAAGTAGTGCTCTATTTTGAGACTGGATTTGTTACAAAGTATTTCAAGACAAAGATATTAGGAAATTTTTCCACATCTCCCTTTTCTCAATTCACACAGAGGTTAAGAGCTTAAAACACTTTTTATATGCACCCAGTTGGTTTTCTAATGAGACAGAATATTTATATATATGTATCTTCTTTCTCCAAATTTGCTTTATTAGTAACTCAACCAATTGCACAGCTATTTAATTTTTTTTCTCCCAACACAAGGTTAAAAATTTAAAAAAACAGTTATAATATTCCTTGCTTTTCTTCCAAAGAGAATTTGCCCAAAGATATTAGACAAAAAGAATTTGAAATTTAAATTACTCTTTTTTTTTTTTTTTTTTTTTTTAAGGAACCAGGGATTGAACTCAGGCCCTTGAGCTTGCCACGGAAACGCTTATTCCACTGAGCCATCTCCCTGGCCCCAAACAGAGGAAGAGAGGAAGAGTTTTTTGGTGTTTTTTTTTTTTTTTTTTTTGGTGGTACCGGGAATTGAACTCAGGACCCTGCACTTGCCAGGCAAGTGCTTATTCTACTGAGCTCTATCTCTCCAGCCCCATTAAATTACTCTTAAAATGAGAGTTGAAATGGATTTCTTTTTCTTTTCAGAATTCTGGGTCATTTCAACAACTAATATATCTAGCCTGGGCTCTGTGATGCATACCTATAGTCCCAGCACTCTAGGAGGCTGAGGTAGAAGAACTACATGTTCAAAACTCAGCCTGGGCAATTTAGTGATTTAATGAGACCCAATCTCAAAATAAAAAATGCTTAAAGAGCCTAGGGATGTAGCTCAGTGCAGAGATCCTGGGTTCAATATTTTTAATTGACTAGAAACCAGAATGTGGTCTTGACAGCTACATGGGCAGGCCAAAGTTCTTTAATACGTTTATATTTAGCTTTACCTTCCTGAAATGCTCTTCATTGAGTTAAAACATTTACGCAGCCAGCTCCTGTCAGGTTGTTTGAGTGCACTGCAAGGAATCCATGCAATAAAGAGCATCTGATGGATCCGGCAGCTTTCTCAGGACGGAAGTGCTGCGTTCCTGGTGGGGTCATTGAACTTCTGAGTGATGAGGTCACTGCGCTCTTCTTTGGAGCCACTTTAGGTGTGGCTTTGATGCTCTTAGCTCGAGTGGTGTCTGCACAGTTGGTGTGGTGAGTGGCATCGTGTTGCCCTTGTAGCCCTGCCAGGAGCAGCATCCGAACCTTGTCCAGCCTCCAGGGACAGAGAGGCCATCATCCAGTTGGAACAAATGCAAGCTTTGGAAGATGGATGGAGCTTCCCTCCTGGTTCCAAGTTTTGGAAAACCTTCCTTAGAGGGTCGCTAGGAGTAGCTGTAAGAAAACAGTGCCTAACACATAACTTCCAGCAATGGTTCTCCCCACTATGGCTTTGAAAAGTTTCAGTGGAACCTTTACATTTATCTGCAATCAGACAAGCAGCAGTGCAGTGATTCCTATTAAATTCAGTCTCACACACTTCAGCAGTTACTTCATAGGGAAGGAAGATCTCGCAGATTCCTAGGCCTTTTCCTGACAGGCTGTCCCAGTGCAAGGGTAACCAAGCTTGAGTCCTCGCCAGAGGCATCGGTGTGGAATGGGGCACCTGTCCACCAGCAGTAGCGCTGCTGCCCCCGCTGTCCTCTGCTGTGGGAGTGAGCAGAGCTGCCCTCCTCCTGCTCCTGCTCCTCCTGCAGCCTCCCTCATCCACGCCTGTCCTTACTTTGGCTTCTCAGCCACATCTATGAGAGGTTCCACCTGTCATAGACTGTACGTTGTGTGTTTGCTTGTTTTACGTGTTTCTGGTTTTGTTGCTTTGTTTTATCTGAACATAGTAACAAGCTTGTTTCTGAACCTCCCGTGCCCCTTTCCTGAGGCTCCTGCAACTGGCTGCCCTTGTCTTGTCGGTTAACAGCACCACTTCTTACCTTGCTATTTCAGTGTCAAGGAGGAGCTGGGGCCAACAGGCCCAGGAGTATCAAGAACAAAAGCAACAGTCCTCCGCTAAAGACGGCCTCCAAGGCAGCAAGTCTAGTGACTCCGGCGAAGAAGCAGAAAAAGAATTTATTTTTGTGTAAAGGTTACCCATGCCAAAGCCTTCGTGCGCAGGGAGGGTCTGTCTGTCATCAGAGAGGAACCAAGGCCAACACCTTTCCTACCCTTCTCGCCATGCTTTACTCTCTTTAGTCTTTTCTTTCCTTCTTCCCTTCCTTCCTGCCCCCTTCCCTTCCCCTTCCCTTCTTTTTTGCCCCTGCTGCCTTCCTTCCTATGTTTTTTCAGAATATAGAAACAGATCCATTTTTTGATTGTTGAAGCACATTTTTGGTCCTCCCCAGTCCTTGGTGTTGGCTTCCTAAACACTGCTTCCTATGCCTTCCGTGAAAGCCAGCAATTCTTCCTTGGGCCCTACTTGAATTTCTCTGAGGCAGCTAGAGATCGCCCCACGAGCTGGGCTTTCGGAGGTTGGTGGAGTAGCTGGATGCGCACTCGTGTGAGTGACTCCACCTGGAAGGCCGGGGCCGCTGCTGCAGGGGTTCGTGCCCAATCTGCACCTGACTCGAGGTAGCAATTCACTCTTGGCGTATGCAATTGCACATTGTAATTATATTAACAGAGCACATTAATAAATAATTTGTATAAATTATATATATTAGATCTCGGGTATGGTTTTTACATTCTCCCATGGGGAACTAACTTCCTTCCTTGATGTGGAATTGTACATTTTATAGCCTGATGAGTGGCCTTCATGTACTGTGGATAAGCACAGTCAGAGGAGAGATGCCATGCCCGATGCAGTGTACATACTGGATTGGAATAAGGTTTTATGAATATTCATGTTTTCTGAAGGCCTTTAATTTCTGTCTGCATATTAGCTTTTAATGTGTGATTTGAAAAAACAACACTTTGACACCTGTAAAAAAAAAAAATCAAAATACTACCCTTTATATAACATTTCACAAATATTCACCTACATTACAAGCTGAAGGTATTTTATTCATATGTATATTTATACCAATAAAATGATTTTACAAGTGGAATTTTCGACCTTCTCTGGCCACTTTCTTCGTTCAGATTGGCTTCTGCTGATGAACTTGGGATTTGTTTGTGAAATGTAGAATAATTGCAGTTCTCAGATAATCAGCAGCCTGGGAACCAGCTCCCTTCGGGATGAATGTGACTGGCTACTGCCACTGCCTGCTGTCTCCACCAGGAAAAGATGAAATGGGACAGAAGGGCATAGACTTCTGCGTGTGACCCAGATCCCACTGCCACGAACTGTGGGTTCCTGGGGGGTGCTGGATGGAGTGAGAGGCAGTGTTGTTATCTGTTGGAAAGAAGAGGCACAGAGTGGGGCCCTTGAATGATGTGACCGTTTCCCTCCTTCACTCCCCCTTGCCAGCCCTTGGGTGCCAGCATGTGGGTCACTGCCCATCATTGCAGAGGGAGCCATTGCTGCTGCTGTTCCTGTGCTCCATGTTTCTGACCACAAACGGGCATGAGATCACTTCCTGCCACGGTAGCTGCTGTCATCAGTGCTTAATGGGACCTGGGCCCTCTAATAAGATAGGGAAGTGTGTGGTGGAGTGAGGAGCTGGCAGGCTGTGGAGAGCAACTGGACCCTGCTAAGGGTGATGGAGCCCACGCTTGGGATAGGCAGTGCTGTGGTCCTGCCTGGGATGCCTCGAGGATTCCTCAGAGGAAGTGACACCTATGTAAGGCCTTGGAATAATGCTTCATAAGCTCAGGGACTATGCGTGGTTCCCAGTTGTACTGCTCATAAGTATATGTTATGACACATGTCCTGGGGCCCACAAAGAATAAGAGACCGGAAGGGAGCTCAGATGCTGGTCACCAACAAGCCTACGTGGTAAGTGGCCCACTTGCCACACATCACAATCTTTCTGAATTTCCATAAGGAGCTATTCTAGAAGAAAGGAAAGGAGAAGCCCAGACAGTAAAAAACCTTGTTATTTTATTCAGGAGTTAGAATTGGACTTTGCCACAAGAGGCCATTATATATTTTTCATGTAATCGGAAGAGATAGAGCCAGAAACTGGAGGCAGGCACTCTTTAAGATGTGGCTTGGCAGGAATCCTTAATCATTTCCATTCTCTTCATGGTGGCCAGAGAGCATTCTGGGAGTTGGGGCTGATGACAGCCTGCTGTGTGGACAGCTGCACAGTGAGGACCAAGCTGTTGTGCACAACGCACTGCCTCTCTACCAGGCAGCCTCTGCCCTTGGATCTCCCTTCAGCCTGGCTGAGACTTTCCCAGTTACCCTGGAGCTCTTCCCACCCACTCCTCCACTCCTCCTGCCCAGTCTCCTTTTGCAGGCATTGCCCCCAGCAAATCTGCAGCTGAGCTCCAGCATGGCATCTGTGCCTGAAGCAAAGGTGACAGGCTTCCCCACATCACGTGACCTCCAGCCATTCTGGCCAGGATGAAGGAGCAAGGTAGCTTCACAGTGTGTCTGCTGAGCTGGAGGCGATTGGAGCTACCCTCAAAGTGGGTGGGCTTTTGTGTAGGTTTCACAAGTATGTTGGAGTTATGACATCACTCTAAGGGAAAGATTCCTGTAGGTAGAGGGGGTTGGCATCCCAAGATATTTTAGGACTTCGAGCACACCCAGTGCACCTAGATTCCTGTGACCCTCGTGAAGTGCAGGAGAGGAGAAGCAGATCCACGCTCATTCACCCAGCCTTCCACTGTCTCAGGCCCTGGCTGCTGTCACCTCCCTGTTGGGCATCCTGCTCTGCCTCCTATCCAGATGGAAGCTGTTTGCTGCCTAAGTTCCTGAGCTCAGAACCAAGCCCATGCTCCAAATCCCCAAAACCCAGAGCAAGAAGGCAAAGTGTGGTGCTTCCCTGGCCAGCGCAAGGGCCTGAGTTCAATCCTTGGTTCCAGAAAAAAAAAGGCAAAGTGCAAAAGGCAGCACCCTCGAAAGAAGAAGAAAAAGAAAGCTCTTCATCCCTCTGGTATTCTGACATTACCTTCATCTCTCCTGAATTTGAACTGTAGCTAAAGCTCTGTCCGTGGCTGTCTGGCCCTTGCCTCTCCTGCTTCACTGATGGTACAAGCCTGAGGCCAGGTGAACTGTGCTTGGTGAGCTGTACCAGTTAGCATAGCCTCTGTCACTCTCTGCCCACACACCACAAACTCACTAAGCCACTCTGTTCACTGGAATGGCCATTGTTTATCTCCTGGGGCCAACAAAAGGTGAGAGAAGGGCTTTGTAGTTTTGTGTTTTATATTCCTAGGAAGTTGGGGGGTTGGACTCCCTTATGTGGTCATCACTGGCCCAAAGATCTGCCTAGGTTTTGGAATCCTGATGGCTGTCTGCCACTGCCACTAAGCTATCACCCAGGCTCCTAATGTAGAAGTATTTGAGAACTACATTCTACATCTTAGGTGCCTTAGCCTTGGGTCTGAATTTTGTCTTGGGTAAGCATTGCAACTTGAATTTGTAGCTCCCTTTGCAGGCGAAATCTTCAAGACATACCTGAAAACCTTTCTCAAGATCAAGAGTTAGAAACTTGTCCTAGTCAGAGATTTCACCAAATAGAGATAAATATGCTTCCTCCAGGGGCATTGTCATTATTGTTACGGGTTTCTGGCAAATTTGAATGGAACTGGGATAATCTCTTTCTAATCACAGCTTGCATCACCCTTGACACGCTCGGAAGCCATCTCCCCATATGCACAGCTCACCCTGGGGTGTTCTGAGCATCCACCCCCAACCCGCTACATCAGGGACCCTGGGCACAAGTCTCTTGTGAGAGTAAAGGTGTACACTTACCCTTACTTTCTGGAGGTGTGGGGGAAAGAATTACTATATCTGAAGGACACAAGCACTGTCCGAAGGGAGGACACTGAGTTGCCAGCCATGTAGTCATCGGGTCCAGGGTACAGAAAATCTAGGCCTGGAAAATGTGTTTGAGTCTCTAGTCGCTGGAGTCCTGCAGAGGATTCAGAGCGGAGCTGTGGGAGGATCCCTGCCTGAGTGTGTTCTTTCCCTGCCTTAGTACACACGGAAGAGACTCCAGAAGGGAGCCCTGCAGAACAGAGGTAACACAGAAGCTGTCTGAGGGAGATGCTCAGGCCAGCAGCCCCAGGGGTCCCCAGGTCCTCAGCAGAGTAGAGGGGAAAGGCAGCTGCTGCTGCTTTTTTGAGAGTGAGGAGGCAAGGTGAATATTGACGATCTAGTGGCTTCACTTCAGAGGTGGCGCGGGCAGCCCAGCTGTCTGTCTTGAATCATGTTCCGCCGCCGGCTGGCTGCTCATGCACTGCCTTCTCCCATCATTTCTCCGGGTCACTTTATTTCCCTCCCAAGGTCCAGGATCCCCTTTTGTGATGGTGTCTCCGTCCTCCTCCAGTCAGTGTAATTATGATGATTCAGAAGCATCAGAGACTGTGATGTCCACTACAGATGGCTCACGGGGTAAAGTAGCTGTGTGCGATGCCCAGTTACGTCAGTCTTAGGACCTGGGAGCACTTGGGCTTATAAGACTCACTTCTCACTGGAGGGCCAATGTCTGAAACAAAGTGATTGTGGCCAGATGTCCCTGCGCTTGCTTTTCTTGCAGCTGCCTTGCGGGAGTTTCACTGCTCGACAAAGGGAGACCCTGGCCTTTGCTCCAGGGGTGAGGCCTAAATGATGCGGCTCTTCTGGCCTCTGATCAGCCAGGTTCCAGACCGGGTCCTTCCACAGGGCACGTCATGGGCACATTCAGGTATTTGTGAGCTTGGATTGTAAGAAAAAAAAATTGTTTTTCATTATCTCATTTGTATTTTCAGTGTTTCCTTCAGTTGTGAGCAGTGCTGTCCATCAGTGTCTGAGGAGGGCTGGTTCTGCTAGACCTCTCCTCCACAGATACCAAAATCCGACTGCCTTGGTACCTGGTATGGTGGTGCAGTCTCTGAGTATAACCTGCATACATCCTCCTGTGCCCTTTAAATCCTCTCTAGATTACTTCATACTTAAGACAGTGCAAGCACTATGCAAGTAGGAATTATTTTGAGGGAATAGTGGCAACAAAGTATACATTTTTTCAGCATAACTTATTTTTTAAAAAATTTTAACATGGGGCCGGGGAGATGGCTCAGTAGAATAAGTGCTTACCTGGCAAGCGTAAGGGTCTGAGTTCAGTCCCCAGTTCTGCCAAAACAAAAACAACAACAACAAAAAAAAAATCGGTTCTCAGATGTGGGTCTCCTACTATACAGAGGAGCAAGTGTATCTGCACCAAACCACAGTAGCGTTAGCACCACCTGGGACAATGGAGAGCACAGATATTTTCACAGGTACTGTAAAATCGCATCATTTTCATCCTTACTACAAAATTATGATAGTTTATAGGATTCCCTGCTAGATCATGTTTAATGAATTAATAAAGAAATGCATCTTGGGATGGCTAAATAGCCCAGTGGACTAAAGGGCCTGCTTAAACAGACACAGGGACCAGGGTTCGATTCCCCCAAACCCTAGTGTGCCGTGCCGGCCCCTCCGCCAGGGCACCCTGAGAGGCAGCTGAGACTGGGCATGGTGGTGCATGTGTCTGTAATCCCAGCACTTGGGCAGCTGAAAATAGGAGGATCACTATGAGTCCGATCTGTATAGTGAGACCCTGCAGACCCTATATACCCTGTCCTAAATAAATTAAAAATTAAAAAATGAACATCCACTCCTTTGTTTATATTCATTTTAAAAATGTTTCTAACCAGGAATGGTAGTACATACCTGAATCCTAGTTTCTAAAATTACGTTTCAGTACAGTTTCCTTTATAATGCTCAAGCAGGCTTTGTTCATATAAAATTCCTTCTGAGAAGATGTGCAGACTTTATCAGACTCTCAAGAGGGTGACAGTCCAACCAGGCTGGGACCCAGCTTGGGAAGCTGCAGGCAGCGCAGGAGTTCTAGCTCACAGGTGTTTCTGGAAGTAGGACAGGGCTCTTCCCTCTAGCCTAAAGTACCATGTATACCTCGATTTCCATGGGTGGGGCTTAGGAATGCATAAAATTTAAGTCTGAATCTATTTAGTAGGAAAAAAATCCTTCCCCAAGCTGGGCCAGGAGATGCTGAGGATGACTCAGAGATAGAGTACTTGCTTGGCATGTACACAGCGCTGGATGCAGTCCCCACTGCTGGATGCACATGCACACGCGTGCACACACACAAACACATGTGCACACACACACATGTGCACGCGCACACCGCAGAGCTGGAACAGGAGCATTGCCATCTGGGCTGGGGGGAGGGAGTGTGCAGTAGACTGGCTGTGTACACCAGCTGTGTCGGAAAGCAGGGAGCCCACTTGCCTCCCAGGTGAATAGCAGAAGGACCCTCTCCAGGAGAACATATAGGAGGTTGTTTTAAAACTTAGTTTCTGGGGGCTGGGGAGATGGCCCAGTGGAATAAGCGCTTCCTAGGCAAGCGCAAGGGCCTGCGTTCAATCCCTGGTTCCACCAAAATAAATAAATAAAAGGGAAAAGATAAAATTTAGTTTCTATTAGTACTGAGCTATAGCAGTTTACCCATTAGGGAACAGCTGCCATTGAGAAACAAGAGGAACAGGCACACCAGGCCTGGTAGACATTTTGTGTCTTTCTTTCCACTCACATTTCCTCCTGGCCACAGTAGCTTCCTGTTCCTAGTGGATCCTCCACTGGCCTCTCTAGCCCACAATTTGTATTGTTAACTCTCCATGGTATAACCCAATGCAGTGTTCATAAGTTTCTGGAACATCTGAGGTGTTCCAAAATGCACTATTAACTGCAATTTGTATGTTCAGCAACTGCAAAGGGAATGGTAGGAGCCACCTGACAGGCCCCAAGGATGCTGGCGAAGATGGCAATGAGAGCAGGACACATTCAAGCTTTGGCTACATGCCAGGCACTTTACACAGCATCTTACTTCTTTAATCCCCAAAGCAACCCTGTGCTATAGGTCGTTGTTATGGTTTGTGCCTAAATATGTCCCCAAAGCTTCATATAGTCATAAGGTTTTTTTGGAGGTGGCTAAATCTAGGGTGTGTGATTGATTTTTGATGCAATGCTGGGATTAAGGGTGCTGGAATTAAGGGTGGTGATTGCTGGATCCATCCACTGATTGGATTAGCACTGCCCTAATGCTAGTAGACTGGATATAATAAAAGGGCCCAAAGGAGGCTTGTCTCGATCTCTCATTGCTTTTGCTGTCTTCTGCCACCATGAACTGTTGCCCCTCTGCCATGTGCCACCTGCCTTCTAGCCAGCCTATTATGGACTGAAACCTCTGCAAACTGAACTAAATAAGGCTTTCCCCCTTTAACTCTGGGTGTTAAGTATTTTGCCTCAGCAATAAGAATAGTAACCAATACAGTAATATTATCACTCTTATCTAAAAATAGTTTGGGGCTCAAAAAGGTGGAATAACTTGGGGCTGAGAAGATAGCTCAGGAGCATAAGTACCTGCCTGGCAAGCCTAAGGTCCCAAATTCAATCCCTCATACATCATGCTGTACTGGCCCCTGAACCAGGTATGGTGGCACACAGCTGTAATCCCAGCACTAGGGAGGCTGAGACAGGAGGATCACTACAAGTCTGAATTGCATAGAGTGACCCTGTATATATTTTATTTTATTTTGTCTTTTTTTTCCCATAACTTTATTGAGAAACAAATAGCAATGAGACAGTTTCAAATCAAATTGGTGGGACAGTTTCAATAA
>NDGN011359451.1:20000-23691 GCA_002564285.1 Tympanoctomys barrerae | reverse complement strand
TATTATGGACTACTGGAATATATTGGATTATTTTGTTGAATTCACACACCTACAATATTTAAATGGCAGTGGAATACCCATCTCTGACAAAACAAAACAACAAAAAGGGGATACAAATGAGGGACCATTTTGTATCTGTATATACAAAATAATTAGGACAGATATACAGCTACTTTCTCTTCATTCAATGAATAGAAAGATTTATATTAATAGTATTTAGACAGGATATCATGTCTGCATCTTGTACTATGAATAACCACTACAAAGATAACAATATGCAATGTATTAATTATTGAAACTGTCCTACTAATCGGTTTTGAAACTCTCATTGCTATTTGTTTCTCAATAAAATTAATAATAATAAAAAAAGAATTCTAGGCCAATAGTTATTTTTCTCTGCCCATGTGGGTGCTTCACTGCCCAGAGGCTTCCACTATCCCCATGGGCTGCCCTGTTCTTATGCTAATTACAACTGCTATATAGGTTTGTATTTGTTCTGGGGTTGCTTTAAATTGTTTGGGATTTAAAATTTTCCTGTAACATGCCTCTGTGGATAAAATGTGGATTTTAAAATTGCTACTTATTCTGTTAGAGTCATTGGACTTGAGTCTGATGGATAAATTCAACGATTCTGAAAAATTCTCAGTCATTTTCTCTTCATACGTCACCATTATCTAATCTAAAATCTAATCTAATCTTTCTAAAATGCCCATTAGATGTCTCTTGGCCATTTCCAATTAGTCTCTCTTATTTTCAAACACATGAGGTAGTTTCCTTCTCCTTGTCTCTTCAAGGCAGGCACAGCTAATCTTGTGGTCTGGATCAGTCAAGTCCTGCTGGGAGCATAAAACCTCACGGAGTGTTCAGGTGATGGAATTAATGACGAAGGTGATATGCAGGAAAGAAACTGCCAACCTGCTAGATGTCCAGTACAAGTTCTTGCTCTCTAAAATCAAAGAATGAATTTTAGGAACAATGAAGGTTAAGAGCAGAATATATTTATTGGGAGAAAGAGCTCCTGTCTGAGAGAGGGATAGAAGGGGCCCTGAGTGGGTTACCAAGGACCCTGCCTTTTCTAGGAATTTTTGTCTAGCAAATCCACAAGATGAGGTGGGTCTGAGACAGGAAACAACCACAAATGACAAGGTGGGAATGAAGTGGGACAAAACTATGGTCAATCAATAAGATCATCAGTATAATTACTTAGGTCAAATTGATTAAATTGGTATAAATGGGGAAGTATAGCAATCTGGTATGAATACAAAATAGGGGCTTTTCTACAGGGGGTTGGTTAGTAACTTTTCCTGGCTTTCTCAAGGTGACTGATACCTACTTAGAATACCAGTCCCTGATGTTTGTCCTTAGGAAGTATGTGGGTACATTTGTTTTATCTTTTGTTTTGAGGTTGGGCCCATAGCAGAGGTAACTATCTCTCTCTCAGTGGTATCTCTTTTTCATTTGAGGGCCTAATTCTATCTGACTGCCTATAATGTTTTTGTCTAACTCAGTTGTCTAGAACAAAGGTATGAGAAAGATTAAAGGAGAACCACACAAAGGTAAGGCAGATAACACAGACTCCATGAATTCACACCGAAATGTTGCTTGAGGTTAACTTGTAGTTGCAGGAAGTTAATATTTTTCCTTCCACCTTTTCAAAGCTTAGACTAATAATTTTTCTTATATTCATGGGAATTTTATTTCTTATTACCTTTTACACAGAATATATAGCATATCTATATATTTATATATCTCTATTTATCTATCTATCTGTATCTATCAATTATTTCCACAATAACATAGTAATCTACAATGATTACTATGATTACTATTACTATTACAATGATTACTATTACATAGATCACCCCCCCTTAAAACAAAACAAAACAAAACAAAACAAACAAACTCAGTGGCTAGGGGTGAATGAAGTCACTTTTTTCTTACATTTGAAAATACGATATTTGAGTAACCAAGTCTATGTAAGAGTCAGCTCCAAGCTTCAGATTTTATATTTCATGGGACCAATAGGATTCTGGTATTTCTCTTCTCATTGACTGCATTAGAGACACAGAATAACCAGTGCCACTGCACAGGCACCTGTCAAACCTTTGTTGATATCCTATAGTCTAGCATCCTATTGGCTAAATCTGGCATCAATGGGGTCACAGATATTGAGGAATAATCCAAACGATTACTCAGAGGTTCTATTAGATGTCTTTTTATGGTAATTATTATGTTTCCCCTGCTCTATTTTCAGCCCTATAGAGCCATCAGTGGAACTGTAAAATCTGCAGAGTTAATAGGAACCAAGGCTAGAGATTAGGGTGTGGCCAGGTGGCTGGGCAGGTGGGTATCAGTCATGGAGATCCAGGACACATGTGCAGAACAACTTTCAAACCCTAAAACTGATACCAATCAGAGAAAGCCATTTTCTATTTTTTTTTTTTTTTTTTTTGGCACAAGATCAAGTAGGTTTTTGATAGGATGGCTTAGATCTGACATCAGACTAGGGGGATATAAAGCATGGGCAACCATAAACCTCATAGTTGCCATCAACTTTTCACCAGCCTCCTCTGTACCCTTTACAGCATTCTTCTTTTCTCTCCTTCAGTAAAATCTAAAATCTTGCTATGTTTTGCATTTTCAGTTCTTTTTTCAGGACCCCAGGACCTGGAAAGAATCTCTAAAAAGAGTCCACAGAACTCAAAGCCCCATTAACACAACTCAAAAACGTGACTGTCAAAAACCTCCCAAGGTACTATTTACTTTGCATTTGATGCCCATGGATTTCTTATGTCTCTGTGAGATAAAGGATATATTTCAAAAGATTCTTAGTCATGAATTCTGGAGGTTTTGTTCAGGAGTGTGATTTAAAATATGACTTCTACCATGCTAACGTAGAAAGAAGGTTTCTTTGTTGTAGAGCTATATGCCTCATCTCAGCAGCATACTTTCTTTGACTATGTGGTTCAATTCAAGGTGGGTAGCTTGGATGCTACTATTTCTACACTAAAGATTAGGCAGCTCTTGTTAGCTCATACTTTGTGAAACTTATGGGCAGTAAGAGAGAAGAAGGGCTAAGCATGACTCACAGTTTTCAGATCTCGCAACTCAGTGATGAAGGTGTTTCCAAATTCAATAGATAAAATAGGGGGAATAAGTCACTTTGGGACAAGAAGAGTGGATAGAAATGAGCTTTTTAAATGTTGGTTTTCCAGGCTCCAGGTGATTGCTAAGTATGGGAATTTACAGTCGGGACATTTAGTTTGGCAAATTTAGAATCCAGGTAGTGGATACAATGAGCTATAAAATGAATATAATGCTCGAGTAAGGACTCATAGTGTTTAAAAGCATTACACAAATAAAAATGGGGAAGCATATGTGAAATAAAGCCCTAGGGTTAATCTCCAGCATCACCATCAATAACAACAGCCAAAGGTTGGGAACACTTTTAAAATGAACCCTCACTGTCCTCTATACAAAATTCTGCATGGACAGACCTTTGACAAGGTAGGTTTGAAAGGTTTTGTTAACAGTTGACTTTTCTTTCCCTAGCTGTCAGGTACTTTAAACCAAATATGAAGGTAGATAATAGTGCCTACATTGCCCCTTCTGGGATCCATATTTATATTTTTCTTTTTTCTGTCCTAATTTTCACCAGTTTTATTATTTTATCAGTTTTAAACTGGCTTAA
>NDGN011359451.1:0-15000 GCA_002564285.1 Tympanoctomys barrerae | reverse complement strand
TCAAAAGCTGGGTGTACATAGCAGTCTAAGGATTTTGCTTGTATTGATTATGGTGGTTTCCTCCAAGTGGAAAGGGCTTAACAGAGGCCATGCTATGTGTGGTAAAAAATATGGATGCTAAATTTTCAAAATTTTATTACAGTAAAAGATATAGTACCATTAACCCCCCTCAAAATATCTCCTCTTGCTGCAGTTTGAACACACTTATCTTATTGTTTCTGAAGGAGTGTTGGGCCTTCTCTCTTAATGAATGTCTTTAGCTGCACTATGGTGACTGTCCCCGTGTTCTGGATCATTTCAAAATGTTCACCTTTCCTTGTCACTCTGTCTTTGGGGAATAGCCAGGTACTGCACAGTGCCAGGTCTGGTGAGTAAGGTGGACGAGGCTACACTGTCATGTTCTTATGAACCTGTCTTTTTACGGCACTCAAGAACAGTAGCATTCACTGTATTTCTGATCATAACTTTTAAAGACAGTCCCTGAAAGGATTTCCAGAATTGCTGCAGAAAGTGGTAAGAAATGTGTTCAAAGTGTGGAGGAGTACTTTAAAGAGGATTAGTGTCAATATGTCTTTTACTTTAATAACTTAAAAAAATTTGAGCAATACCCCTTTTGATCTAGCCTTGTGTTATACAAGCATATTGAATATACTTGTGTAATCACACATTTTATTTTGAACGGAAAAAATATTAGAAAGGGTTATGCAAATACAATTCAGAGTCTGTGCTGATCCTTCTTTGAGGTTTGCTGTTAATATTTGCTCTTGGAAGCAGGAGAAACTTTGATGTTATTTAGTTTGATGAGAAGTAAAGTGGAAATAACTTCTCACCCTTGAAAAATCCCACTTATTTACATAATGCAGTAAGTAGCAGCAGCCCATCTTATATGGTTTGTGTAATTCTGCCTCTCATATGACTAACAAGAACTAATTAGCCACAGGACCCATGAATATTAGTGTTATGTAAGGATGGAAAATGTATGTGTTTGAGTTACAATGTTTAATAGAGAATAATGGAAAAATGCCAAATCAAGTCTTTGGGATATTGAATAAAATGAAGTAGCAACCCAAGAGCTAACAGGAATAATAAATGAAATTACTATGTAGTAGTCTGTAAAAATGGCAGAAGCAGCCATTTTTCTAATTCATTAGAAATTAGACTTTCACTTTTGCAGAGTTAGACTTTGGTGTACAAGTTTTAGGTTGATAGTAGTGACTTTATTTATTATTATTATTTTATGTATTTAGGACAGGGTCTAAAGGATCTACAGGGTCTCACTAAGTAGATTGGACACATAGTGATTCTCCTGTTTTCAGCTTCCCAAGCACTGGGATTACAGGCGTGTGCCACCACACTATAGTAGTGACTTTAATCTGAAGTGATTTCCGGTGGAGGCCTGAAATTATGGGTGGCACTCAGCTGTATACATACAAGTGGTGTAACACTGCAGTGGTTGGCTGTTGGCTGTTCAAAGGAGGTGACTGCTAAGTGATGACTGAGTTAGTAGCACATACATCATAGTACACTGCACAAAAGGATGATTCCTACCCCAGGCACAACAGAGGAGGCAGCATGCAATTTCACTGTACTACTTAGAATTTGTCTTTGAAAACATAAAAATTATTTACTTCTGAGCTTTACTACTTAATATTTTTAGACTGAAGTTCAATACAATTAAGTGAAACCAGTGAAAGTAAAATCATAGATGATGGGAAACCACTGTAGAAATAAAACTTTCCCTAAAATTTTAGATAAGATGGAATTGTCTTGCTTTAAGTCCTAAAGAGATAAAGCCATAAAACTGTACTGCCACTATGAAAAATGATTGAGTGAAGGAAACACAGTAGACTGTGAAGGTGAGGATGTGCTGACAGTGACAGCCTTTTGGATTTGTTTTTGCAAATGATTCACTTAGAGCAGCGTCTCACATGATGCGCACTGACAAAGCGCTTTACGGCTGGTGGAAGTCATCATTTTTATGGAATGATTGAGTCTAGATATTTTATAGCATTTTAATAAATTATGTATGTTTTCATTTAAGAATGAATGCATATTAGGGGAAAGTTTAAGCAAGTAAAAGAATAAGATTGAGAGAAAAAGAAACCAGAGGGAAGAAATAAGAAGTTTGATCCTGGAGAGGGGTTGGGGAGGGTGGCGACCCAGAGGCTGCCTTCAGTTCCTGCGCTGCTGTTGATTAGTGGCCACTTTTGCTCACTGAACCTTGATTTTCTCTTTTATAAAATGAAGAATGTTTTTGCTTAGTTCATAGAATTGCTAACAATGAATGGTGCATGACATATGTAAAGTACTTTTCGCTCATACTAGACCATAAAAATGCTCAATAAATGGCTGATCTTCTACCTGGATTGCTTTCAAACTGAGAAATGACTTGCTTCCCCTAAGTGAATTTTATGGCTCAGTGGATTAACTAGTTTGTCTATTTTTCTCTCTTCCACTGGAAAACGCTACTTTCCAGTTGTAGGGTGGGACAGATGGATTTGACCACAGTGTACTTTTTCTCCTGAACAGAATCTGATGCGCTTAGAAGGTACTTTAAAAAGTACTTTGCATATGTCATCAAGGTCAGTTAACTTACAGTATGAAAATTTGGAATTAAAACTTATGGTACTCTTTGTATATAAAACACTAACAATGTGTGTCTGTAGGAAATACTTTTTTTGTTTTCCTTTTGTTATTTTAATTTCAAATAGGTCAAATAGAGATGGCTCGCGTATCTCAGCCCTCTTTCTGCCTACTTCGGGGGATAGATGATTTCACTATTAAGTATCTTTGGGCTATTTATTTTAAAAGTTAAAGTTGCCATCTTGTTGACAGTGTTTCATTTCTTTGCTCTTGGGAAGAGAAGGCCAAATAAGGTGACCTGTTATTGCAAGGCAACTTAAGGTCTGCTTTATAATTAATAAAAGATAAAATGCTTCTCTTCAAATTGACTAGAATTTAAATGTATTCTATAATTTGTTTTAACACACTCTAGCTTAAATATCTTAAATAGCAAGATCTTAAATGTAATTGCAGTGTGGAAAATGGTTACCTTAATTAAAGGCATTTAGGCTCTAATTGAAAAAAAATTCCTTCAAAATACAGTGCCTAACAAATATCATACAATTAAGTTTGACAGCTCTGCTAATATACAGTACTAGGCAGACAGCTTTTTTCAACCCAATTTAAGTAAATTATTCAGGAGTATACATAGGTCTCTATTAAATTTGTTATTTCTAACTATTTATATGATGTTAGGAATTGGGAATAATATAGTTTTGTGCAAGTATATTATATAATGTATAAAACATGTATCAAGATTGTTGTATCTAATTTTTACTAAAGATATGCATTGAATTCTATTGGCATTAATATAAAAGATACATTTTCTTATAAAATGAAACCAAATAAAAAATTTTTATAAGTGAAATAAATAGAGCTACAAAAATCAAACTTTGTCTTTTATTTTACTAAACGGTGAGATGTGGAGACTTGATCGTTTGATACCTAGGTTTCTACAAGCCTAACAAAGCCAAAGGATGTGCTGGATATTGATAGCAGTAGTAATGGTAATAATAATAATAGTAAACTTTTACAAGAATCCAGAGAAAATATTTGTGAGCCATGCCATCTGAATTGCTATTTATAAGTACACTATTTAGTGAATTTCTCAGAGGGTCAAGACTGGAATTTATTTGTACATAGAGCAAAGAAAAACATCTTGTGCAAGCAATAGGCATATGTGTGAACATTTGTATTTGGACTTTGAGTACATTATTATAAGGATGATCCACTGCAGCAGTGGAGTTTAACTCCTAGGTCACCCAACCATGCCTCTGTCCAAAGCCCTGGCTCCTCTCACTAACAGAAGCCTCTGATGGATCAATAGTGCACTGATGCTGTCTCACAAGCCTTTTCCTATTTTTTTGGCATTAAAGCGATATATAGATATTACCAGATTGAAAACATTGTAAATAAAGGTCAGTTAATTTATGATGGTAAGCAATATCATCTTGTGGGCATGTTCAGTAGCTTTTGAAAACTTACAGTTTGACTTTGACTCTCTATGCTGTTCTTCAGGTAGCTCTTCACATATGATAGAAACTTGATAAAAATGATAGGATGATCCAGACAGAGCTGCAGCTCATTTGAACATATAAAGGACATCATTTCCAGTACTATTTATGCGGCCATGAATAACTATACCATGTAGAAGGAAATTTATTTGGGATTACAAATAGCTCAGAGGCCCTTTATGGCTCAGAGGCCCTTTCCTCACTGAGTAAATGGAGCAGAAAGCAGGGAAGCCCCAGTTGACAGTGATGGAGACAGTAACAGTGTTCCAGGGACAAATAATATCTGAAGGAAATGTAATTGCAGAGCCAAGAGACTTAGCTGTGCTAGACAGCTTAGCTGAAGAAATTAGCAGGATGTGAATTTAAATAACCATACTACCTGATGATCCCCTTAGACCCCCTTGTCTTCCTGTGCATGGCGACAAGGGATCAGTTAGCAGTGCTCTTGTCACTCATGTGGTGGCCGGACAAGTGATGGCAGAAGTTCTTCAGCTGGCTTTGATATAAAGAAGATGATTTTACAGAGAGGAGTGCTGAGGTGATAGATCTGGAGTGAGGGGAATGAAGGCAAATGAGGGTACGGTTCCTTTCCACAAGGAACTTTTAATTAAGTTGAGAAGAGAAGCTACCCATAATACATCCAAGAGCTGCTTTTTCACACACACACGTGCACACAAAAACTTGAACTGATGCTAAACGGAAGTGTTTGCTTGCATCTCTAAGAATATATTTGTATAAGCAAGAGTTTGTAGGCAGGCAGAGCTTGCTAGAAGCCAGCTATGTAGATACTAGCTGTGTGACCACAACCACGTTACCTAACTGCCCTGAGCCTTGGTGTCCTCAGTGTAACTGTGGGAAACACTAGCAGCTGAAGGAGGTCGTGAGACTCAAGTGAGAAAATGCAGAATGCCTTATCACAGTACATGCATGACTTAAAAACAAGTCAAACCTATAAAGACAGGGAATAGAGAACAGTGGTTTTTAGGGGCTGGGGAGTGGGAGCAATAAACAGATATTGATCAAAGGTAAGAAGAACAGTCAGTAAATGTTACTGAGCAAAGAGGCTGTCCTCTTGGCTTCGTTCCTTTTATAGACATTTTTCCAACTTTATTGTGTGACTGTTAACTGTTTACTTTTGTGAGAACAGTTAGGATCTGTGCCCCTAGTAAATTTCAAGATTATTATTAACTACAGGATTATTCCAAACTGTAGTCACTTTGCTATGCATTAGCATTCCAGAACTTACCATAGAATGGAAATACCTTTCATCAATAGCTGCAGATTTCTCCCATCTCTATTCTCCATCTTTATAGGTTTGTTTTATTTATAAGTAGCTATGTGCTATGATCATATAGTGTCTGTCATTCTGTGTCTAGCTTATTTAACTTACCATATTATTCTCTAGGTTCATCTGTATAGTTACAAATGGCAAGATTTTTTTCCTTAGGGCTGAATAATATTTTATTCTGTTTTTAATCTGTCTTTCTCTGTAAACACACACACACATACATACATACATACATACACACACATTCTCTCTTTCTCTCTCTCTCTCTTTCTCTCTCTCTCTCCATTTTCTTTGCCCATTCATCTAGCAATGAGTGTGGAGGTTGTTTCTGTATCCTGACTACTATGAATAATGTTGCTGTGATTGTGGTAGTGTAGCTGTCTCTGAGGTGCTGATTTCATTTCTTCCAGATATATGGCCAAATGAGGAATTACTAGATCATATGGTAGTTCTATAAATGCCCAATATTATTGACAGTTGGAAAAAATGGTAAGAAAATTCAGACAGATGGATGGATTAAAAAATGCCACACATGTGTTTGTAGACACATACATATGTACACACATATTTAGATACAAGGAAATATTATTTAAAGAAGAAGGAAATATTGCCATTGTCACAACATGGATGACGGAGTATTACCTTTCTCTTATAAGATGAATGAGTTCTAGAGATCTAAAGTATAGCTAGGTGACAAGAGTTAACAATAATACATTACATAGTTGAAGTACTCTAAGTATTAGCTGATAACTTATTGACTATTTCTTATGTAATGGAAACTGTGTTTTCTCACTTACATCTAACACCCCTTTACTGTCAATACTAACGTCTTCCAGAGTTCATCAAGGAGGCTAAGCTCACGGTGTTGAGGTACATTTGTTGTAGTCACACAGCTAGTGTCCACACCAGGGGACTGCAGCCAGGCCCACCTGCTTACTAACTCCCACTTCCAAACATGCTCATAGAGATTGAACCAAACACAGTTTTCAGCCTGACTTCAATGTGTGTGTGTGTGTGTGTGTGTGTGTGTGTGTGTGTGTATGTGTGTCTATGTAGCAGCTTTTTGTTTTACTAGGTGTGGATTTTCTTCTCAGTTTAATTGAAAAGTCCTAAAGGAAAGGGATCCTGCCATTATTTTCATGGAATACAGGGTATTTATCACTATACCATAAGCTCTTTCTAATTTTGTTCTTTAAAAAGGCTTTCAAGCTTTTTTTTTTTTTGCCAAATATTAATCAAATGGGATTTTGTAGTTTAATAACGCAACATTCTGTTTCCCATAGATTTTGGAACAAGCAGAACATAACTTGCATCTCCGTATTAACTGCTTCTCTCTATGCCCTTCATATTGTTACCAAGTTTAGAGGACATTTTATTACCTTGAGTGATCTTTCTTTCTTCCTTTTTTAAATTTTATTTTAGGGATGGGTGTAAAGGGTATTCAGGGTTTCACTACTAGATTGGACTCATAGTGATCTGCCTGTTTATAGCCTCCCAAGAGCTGGGATTACAGGCATGTGCCACCACACCCAGTTTCAATTGCTGCCTCAGTGTGCCCGGGGGCAAGGCTAGCATGGCAAGCCCAGGGATAGAGCCCCCAGTCCCAGTGCCTGCTTGCAGGCACTTTAATCTGTTAAGCTATATGGCCGGTCCCCCCCCTCCCCTTTTTTTGAGATTCTGAGTGACAGCAAAATCACAGTAGTATCTCTTATCTAACATCTGTATTTTAGTTACATAAATTAAAGGTTACCAAGAAAAGAGAGTCCATTTTGTTTTACTTGGAAAGAGCCTGTTTAGAATTTGGCAAGTACTCTATACATAAATAACCTGGAGAAGTTAGTCACAAAGGACTTTCAAATATTTAAAAAATAACTTCCACACACCTCCCCAACTATATCTGTGTTAAAATATGTTTAGGGATCCAATGCTCCCCAGATCAGTGTCAAAGTCAAATTCCATTTTGCAAAGGGATATAAATCTGAATTTGAAATAGCTCTAGAAAATGTTTGGAGTTTTAATTTCATACTTGCCTAATTTTAATGTGGGTCAAGCAAATGGAATGACAAATGCAACTGGAAGTTGGAATGATGGAACAGAATTTACAGAAGAGTGAAAGGATAACATTAGTAGCCTATTTGGAGCCCATAGACACAGTAGAGAAATAGGTCTTTAAAGTAAAGTTATAGTATTTTGAGGCTAAGTGCTGTGTTATTAATCAAAACTCATGATTTTTTATTAATTGCATCCTGCGACCCGTCTTTCATTTTCCAACCCTTGTTTTTCCCTATCAGAGTTATCTGCTTTGATTTTAACACTTTGCTCCTTTCCTGTTCAAGGTCTTTGTTGTTTCGATTCACCTGTGGAATTGCCAGCAAGGCTTGTCTCCTTGTTTTCTGTTCTTTGAATTACAGTCTCCTTCCTCTGCCCCAGCGAAGTCTCCTAAAGACGTTGAAGCTAATTTATAGTGATGCTTTCATTGCCTCCAATTATTAAGGAGTGATAGGTGGCGGCAATGAGCGTCCCGTACAGCACAGTGAGCCTGTTGAAGAGGCAGCGCTCTCTTATTTGCTGTTTATTCTCAATTTAATAAAGCTGATTGACTTATAAAATTTGCTTGGTAGGAAAAGTGTTTTCCAAGTAAATTAATTGCTCAATTATTTCTCTGTCATCTGCCTACCCCCCTTCTTGCTGTGGATTTCAAGGTGATCCTCTTACTTTTGTAACAGATGGTTGATCAGAAGTCATATATGTTTATGCCCAGGAGAAAGCACCAACACCATGTAGGGTACTGGGCTCTCGAATTGTGATGCATCAGGCTAACAGCTTCCAAGGAGTCCTTAGCAGGGGAAAATGCAAACGATGTTTCCCACTTCCATGACTACTCGGAGCTCCATAGCACTTTGCTGCTTTCTGCAGAGGAGACATGCTAGTGCTCATTTGAAGTGTCCTCTGTATTGGGCCTGGAAGGACAGTCTCATTACTGCTTTCTAGGCACTGGGGCTGGTTATTAAGGTCATCCCTGGCGAGGGAGCCATCACGTGTGTCCATGACAGCTGAAGTTACCACCTTGTTCCTTCTTGCTCTCTAAACCTTTTCCAGATCAGTATTTTGGGTCTTGTTTTAAGAGTTTGTAGAGTCAACTAAGAGGGAGCCATGATGATCATTTTTGTGATCACTGAAGCTCCACTGGCCTTCTGTACTGAGTTCCTGACAATTCAGACTAAATGTAGAAGAGTGATTCCTTAATCTTATGTTGGTGCCCCAAATCACTGCCCCTATTTCCACATCTGCAAATCTACAATGACCTCAAGAGAAAACATTTCTCCTTCAAATTTAGTTGACTAAGTTTGCAAAATTTTGGGATTATGCTGAGAATATTTGAACTATGTTGGTTTCTCAGGACTCTTTCTATACTGTCAAATAATCAGAGCATATATTTTTCCTTTTATGGGAAACAATCCATTTCTTCAAAGTAGCTGGTTAGTATAGTTGTTCTGGACAGGCTCTTCTTGCCTATTGTTTGTACCTAAGTATTAGCAGGGGTTCTGTTGTCACTAATTGACTGCTTGCTTCCTTCAGAACTGATAGAATGCTATCTCATTTAGTGACCTTTTATCATTTTCTGTCCCTTGTATAGCTTCACCACTTTCCACACCAATTGCTAACCACTTTAGTTATATTCTTGGTGGTTTTTATTCTATGGTAGATTTTTCTCTGTAAAGCATTTGGTGATAAGAAAAATTAGGGGAACCACAGAAGACTAACATGTTTTCTGTGCATAACTTTGTTTTATTAGCTAAGCAATGTTCCTATCCCACGTAAAGTCTTCATCATTTCTCCTCTATGACCAAGCAGTAATCTTCAAATTTCTGAAGATTAATTCAGAAGACAAGTGCAATACACTCAGCTTGATTGACACTGTATATCTTTGGCTGAAAAGATGAAATTATTTCTGATGATACAATATTTGAAAATTTGAATCAGAAGTTTTGCCTTATTTAATATGCAAAAATAATATTAGCGATTTCATGTGAGAATGGCTTTTACTTATCAGTTTCACCTACTCACCATCTCCTGCTCCCTTAGACAGATACACACACTCAGCAGCAGTTACTAAGTTCTATCTGTCTAAATGTAGCCTGATTAGTTTTGTGGCTTTTAAGATGTCAGCAGTATAAGTAAAAAGCACAGTGAATTGGTTGTAGAAATGAGATTTGAAACCTGCATTTGCTACTTATTAACAATGCAACTTGAGGCAAGTCCCTAAGTAATTCTGAGTTTTAGTTTCTTCATCTAATATAGGAGGCATGGGTGTTTTTCCTACGTCACAAGAATGTTCAATTTTGGCTTGAGACTTCTCTTGCTAATTCATTCCGGCATTCATGGCTTATGTGAGAGATCAGGCTATTGAAATGATGCTGTCCTTTCAGAAGGTGAAGAGTAGCTTGAGTTGGCTTGAAGCTGTAAAAAGAGTCCAAAAGAGCTTGAGGACCACACTTAATTACTAATTCCAGTCATGGGCTTTGTAGGTTTTGCAAAGTACAAATTTTGTAGAAGTTTCTAGTATCGCTGAGTAAAATTTTTTTTTTTTGTGACCTGCTCAGCCCACCCTGGGGGTGGGGCTGGCACAGCATGCAGGACTGGGGGATTGAACCCAGGTCCCTGCACTTGGCAAAGCAGATTCTTAGTCCACTGAGCTATCTTGCCAGGCCACTGAGTGAACTTTTAATGTACTCTTTCTTTCAAAATTGCTTTTATCCTGGAGCCCAAAATTTCTTCTAATAATATACTTCTACTCCAGCAGATCACACTCACTATTCCTCATCAAAAGTTCTTCTGAGTACACCAAGCCAGCCCTGGTACTGCATGCCTGCAAATCCCAGATACTCAGGGGAGAGGAGGACAGGAAGATTACAAATTAGAGGTCAGCATGGCAACCTAGACCCCTTCTCAAAAAGGGAAGCAGGGAGCATAGCTCAGTGGTAGAGAGCTGGCCTAGTTCAAAGCCCTGTACTCAAATCTGAGCCCTGAAGAAAGAAACAAAATAAAGCAGGAATTAGTTAAGAATGTATGCTTGTTCAACCAATTTTTCAAGATTTAGCATATTTGAGGCTTTGTGAAATACTGGCACAGTTCTTGACATCAAGGGATTCATAGTGTAATGAAAGTGACTGAGAGACCCATTACAAAAATAAATGTGGTGAACTCCCAAAAGAAGGATATACATAGGCTTCCATGTAGCACATCAGATTCAGTGCAGGATAGACTATGGTAAGGAAAATAATCGACATTACAAGTGAGTCTAAAAGTATAAGTGAATATTACCTATGATGAGCAAGAATGGGGAAACTGTACTGGGAAGAACTAAAAAGTAGATCTCCAAGATAAGAAACCAAATCAAAAATGGGCAATTAAAATAGACAGACACTTCTCAGAAGTACAAGTGACCAATAAATGTATGAAAAACTGATCATACATCTGGCCAGTAGAGAAATGCAAATTAAAATAACACTGAGATTCCATCTTACTCCAGAAAGAATGGCACCATCAAGAACACAAATAATAAAAATCACTTGTAAAAAGATAAAAGAAACACTTCTACACTGTTGATGGGAGTGTAAAGTGGTACAACCGCTATGAAAATAAGTGTGGAGATTCCTCAAAAAACTAAAACTAGAATTCCATTTGACCCACCTATTCCCCTTCTAGGTATCTTCTGAAACAGTTAAAAACATCACACTACAGTGATACATGCTTACTCTTGTTTATAGCAGTGAAACTTGTAACAGCCACATCTGAGAAGTAGCCACTACGCCTATGAACAGATAAACAGATAAAGAAAATAGGGCATTTATACACAGTAGAGTATTACTCTCCGATAAACAAAGATAAATTAGAGTCATTGACAGGAAAATGTTGCTCTTTGGGAGCCTAATGTTCAGTGAAATAAATTAGACACAAAAATTTTCAGATTGTATCATTTCACATATATGAGAAACCTAACATGTAAATAAGTTGAAAAGCAAAATAACATATAAATAACAGGAAAAAAGGGAGGTAGATATTTTGCAAAAGAGAATGTGAACAAGTGAGGAGTGGAGAGAGGGGGAAGGGAAAGTGGCTAAGAAACAACTAAAATGTGTAAGCACACGCACACCAGCCTCCCACAGTGAATGTAACATTGTGTACTGCAAACATTTACTCATGAAATAAATGCACAGAAACAAGGGCATATAGGCTGCTTAGGAAGTCAATGACAGCAGAAGAAGCTAGGATGGAGGATTTGTGTGGGAAGCAGTGGTGACCAGAGGAGATCTCTTAAAGGGAGAAAAGAAACAGAAAAGAAAGATAAAGTAGGCTATGTTGCTAGGTTAACTTTTATTTTAAGGTTGATGAAATACTGTTTGATGATTTTGTGCACAGGAATGATAGAATTATATTTATGCTTTATGAAGACTGATCAGTCTAGCAATAATGCAAGAGAAGATAGCTCAAGGAGGGAGGGAGTTGACTAGAGTCAGCATTCATTCTGAAAACTGACTTCAGTGGCTTAAAGTGTAAAAATAATGCATAAGGGCTGGGAAGATAGCTCAGTAGAATAAGCACTTGCCTGGCAAACACAAAGGGCCTGAGTTCAACCCCTGATTCTGCCAAAAAAAATGCATAAACAAATTTTCAATGGATATTTTTCAAACAAATGAACTAACTCACCACTTTTAGAAATGCAAAGATCTGTGGTGAAGGAAAAAAATTTAAATTTAGGCTTTAATATAAAAATGTGCTACCAGGGATAGAGTAAGTTTATATGCTATAACTGAGTTTAGCACTTTAACAAGGAGTAATACTAGTCCGTACTCCCCCAGAGTACTGAAATATGTATGATGGAGGAAGGCTGGTTTGGGAATGTGCTTGTGTGTGAACACGTTTTTCAGTGTTTGTCTGTGTCTGTGTGTGTCCATGTGTGTGTGTGTGTGTGTGTGTGTGTGTGTGTGTACATTCATTGTGAGGGGATGAATTGGAGATTAAGTGAAAGAAGTTGTGAGTCCAGATATGCTTTGTACTAATCATAAAAGTTCATAAAGTAAGAAGGATCACATCAATAGAGGGTGACTCATAGTTTAATGAGATCTTTGTATCCATAAGGTATCTATTGATAACAAATACTCTGCCCCAAAATGAAGGTGTAAGGTGCTAACAACATAACTTCAGTGACTTTAACTATGGAAAAGGGTGCATAGATGGCTCTTTGAGCACAGAACAGTCTATAAGATGTTATGTTGGCTCAAATAATTGTAGATGCAATAGCCCAGAAGCACACCTTCTGTTTATAGGGAA
Organism: Tympanoctomys barrerae; assembly: GCA_002564285.1. NCBI lineage: Eukaryota > Metazoa > Chordata > Mammalia > Rodentia > Octodontidae > Tympanoctomys > Tympanoctomys barrerae. Next base: position 2,301 of record NDGN011359451.1, on the reverse strand, counting down.
TTTATGAGAAATGAGTTCATTAATATTACATCTGAATGGACCTTTCCTAAATAATATTCATATGTGTTCATACCAATAGTCAAAGTACTTTATAATTTTTTGGGGGCAAAATGCAGAATATGTTATTTTCATTTGTCTTTCCTCAGAAGACCTTAGAATTTCTTTGGGTTTAGAGCAGAACTGCTGATAAAGTAGATCTGAAGGAGTTGAAAATTGAGAAAGAAGAGGGCAGACGATTGAGAGATGTAGGTGTGATTTATAAATGGAGACAAAAGGTAGAGTGGTTAAAATTCTTCCAAGTTCTAGTATATGATTTAAATAGAGTGCAATTTCCATGAACCAGAGGAAAAATCAATACAACAAGAGTGTGAAATGTAAGGAAACGCTTACCCAGCATCTGTTCCTTTTGCTACCCCGGCCTCTCAGAGCTGAAAAACTGACAGGAAGTCCTGAAAGAACACTGATTTCTCCCAGGAAAATGCTCTGAGGATTAAGACTTGCTTAATAGTTCACACTAATAGATTGCTTACATAGAATTCAATGTCCTCTGGCTTTGTAAATGAGGGAAATTTTAATATCCACCTAAGGGATTTTTTTTTAGTCAAATTTTGAATTTAGGAACATGTGGAATTCAATATGCATGGATTCAATAAAAGCACATTTCATTGCATTTTGGATATAATGAAGGAAAAAGAGAGTGTTTCCATATGAAGAAGTCCATTTATGGTTCATCAGGATTATATCACATTTGGCTGTGGTGCTACACTGCACTGATCTCTACACACTGTATTAGAAGAGATTTTTTTCCTATCCCACTTCAAAGTATAGCATTCATTGTAAAGGCTCCAAAGAACTAAAACTCAGACTTGTACAATTTTCGTCACTAAGTATGTATTTCCTTCTTTTTTAGTCCCCTGTACCATATGTAACTAAAATAATACCTTGAAACTTCTCATTACATAAATAATCTTGCTAATACAAGAGGAACCCTGATTTTTGAGAAATTATCCCAGGACTATTTTAGGAACGCTTGGAGAGATTGTTTCCTGGAGTGCCTGACAGTTTTCTGCAGAACTACTGCTTTGTTGAGCAAGTGGTAATTGTTAAACCTTTCTGCATCAAGCATACAATTTTTCAAATGTACCCTGCATAGGTATATTTTAAGAAGGATTTCATTTTGGTTGCATAACTTCAGCCTTCTCTAAGCCTGTGGAGATGATAACATTAAAAAAATAACATGGTGTGCTGCCTGTTCTCTGACTGCTAAGATTTTTATCACAAACTGCTAGTTTTCTAGAGATTATAGCTGCTAAAATGCTCTCCTGATTAATGTGCTAATTAATTAATGCAGCTGCTAAATTGCAATGCTGATTAAAATACACCGCACCGAGAACACTGGAAAACTTTCCCAAATTAGTCAATCATCCTAGGTGCATTTTGGCCCTAGGAAAAGCTCATATGCTGGGCAGAGTAAGTGGATCCACTGCTGCTTGTGGGAGCAACTGAAGACCTGGTAGTCAGGTCCCCAGTTCTTCTAATTCAATCATTAGACTGACTTCATGGTGAGAAACCAAAGATGTAGTGCAGAGAAGAATTCTCTGTCTCTCTGTGTCTCTGTAAGCCTTTCTTCTAGGTGGCATTAATTATAACCCTTTCCTACACCCTGATTCTCAGAGAAACAAGAATTAGTAAGTATTTATCACATATAAGGACAGAAGATTTTTTTTTTTTTTGCTGTACGGGGGATTGAAATCTGGGCCTTGCGCTTGCCAGGCAAGTGCTTATTCTACTGAGCTATCTCCTCAGCCCCACCAGAAGATAGCTTTTACTTTCTTTAAGAACTTTCAGGAAGAAGGAAAATAGCTTAATATTAATTGCTGTTAAAATGCAGTACCGTTAATTGTCTTTACAGCAAATGAATAATTGCCAGGTCAGTAGAATGGGAGTTAAGGACCTCAGAGGAAGAACAATGTGTGATTTTGGTTATAGCTTCCCTAATGAAGTAAAAACTGAGAAGATATTTGGAAGGATTTGAGCTGATAGCATGGAAGCACAGAGGAGTCCCATGACCAGATGCTTAAAGGCCCAAGAAAGAATATGCCCTCAAATAAATGAAGTTTAATAAGGTAAACAAAACTGAGGCTGAACTGATGTTCCAGGAAGCATTCTGAACATGAGATCTACAGACAATAGGTTAACATGGACGAACAGATGGCAGGTCTAGAGTGCTGGCCAAGGAATGGGCCAGTGTAGCCCTAACGCTTTGGAGAGGGAGAACAACCTGGTTTGATAATTTTTTTT
>NDGN011359446.1:0-10557 GCA_002564285.1 Tympanoctomys barrerae | reverse complement strand
GGGATAAATCAAACATGGTACACCAATAACAAATGCACAGCATAACTACCTAAGATAGGCAAGACTATGAACTACTGTCAGACCTTCAGCATACAGCAACCCTATTCTCAAGATTGTACTAGGCCTATCAAGAAAAGCTATGAACAGTAACATCATAAACACAAAAATGTCATTTCTGGGATGTCCTTACCCAAGGAAAAGATGGAGACAAGTTAGCACAAGATTTTTCAAACATATACTAAAATGAAAATCTCTAAGAAAGGGTAATATATGGGATATAGCAGAACCGTACATATGCTGTCTGTGGCCTCTGTTTGCCTGAATTCTCACCCGGGAACAAATGGAGCAATGGGGCTAAGGTTGACTGGGTCCCCCACCAACCTAAACATATGACCCCTGTCCCTGCCTGGCTCTACCTCCAAGCCTGCATTCTGCCCTGTGGAATCAGAATCTGGCTGTAGTTCTTGTACAAACATCTTATTAGTGACCAAAAGTTTTCACCTTGTGTTAAGCAAAAGCTTTTTATCTCTTTTTCCAAGTATAAAATAAATGGAATTTGAACAAGGATTTAATTTGAGGTTAGATATAAATTTTTAATCTCACATCCCAACTGCACACATATATACAGACACACATATGTACTGTAGCACAAATATGTACAGCACACATATGTACAGTAGGTTACAGAGAAGGAAAAATGAGAAAAGTGAGGTTGCAGCCCATCTTTGCATAGTTTCTGAAGTTATGGTTCTTTTCAGAGGTCATGCAGGAGGGGCTGGGGAGATAGCTCAGTACAATAAGCACTGGCCTGGAAAGTACAAGGGCCAGCATTCAATCTCCAGTTCTGAAAAAAAAAAATTGCTTCAGAGATGCAGGAAAGGGTGGCTCAGAGCCCCTCACGATCTCACATGGCTTCTGGATCAGGACCAAAATGTTATAGATACACACTCGGGTTATGTCAGGGTTAAGAAGCAGAAGTAATTGCTCCAGCACTGCAGGTATTTCAACAACATCCTGGTACTTTCTTACGCGACCTCTGGAAAAGTTACATTTCTTAGTGTGTGAGGCACGCTCCTTTCCGTAAAGAAAGCACCATTGCCTGATCTTGCTATTGTTTCATTTCATTTCACAATTTGCTGAACTAGATATCGAACTCAGGGCCTCACAAACGCTAGGAAAATATCCTACCAATGAGCTACATTCCAACCCTTTTCATTTTTAATTATTTTATTTTGTATTTTGCAATACTGTAAACCCAGGGCCTTTGCACTGAGCTACTTTGAGGCAGTATGTTGCTAAGTTGTTAAATTGCCCAAGCTGGGCTGGAACTTGCCTTTACCTCCCAGAGTACTGGGACTAGAGCTATATATACCACCACACACAGATTTATTTATTATTTTCATCAGGGTCTTGCTAAATTGCCTAGCCTGACCTCAAACTTAGCCCTCTTTCCTCATCGTCTGGGGCATCTGAGATCACACACACAGCCAGGGCTGTGTCTAGTATCTTTGAAGAATTGTGCTTCTTCTCCCTCTTAGCAGCATACTTTATTGACTGAAAAGTTACCTCTAAAGTTTTGTTGGATTGATGGGAAAATTTTTTATTGAAAATTTGTATTCATGTTGGAAATCATAGCACATGGCCCAGCTGAAGAACTCCATGTTTAATAAACAGTGTGCTGGTGCACAGTAATTGATATATGATGCTCTTTATTATGTTTTCAAATAGTTAACTATTGCTAGCTATTTAAAGCTAGTAATAATTCATGAAGCTGTTAACTATTGCATTTTTTTTCCTTGAAGGCTTCCTAGTCTGTTGTATTCCAATTGTTCATAAATTAGAAAGGACAGCAACAGTGGGAATGAGAAGGGGTTCATGCTATGTAGTGGGGAAAGGTTTCTGAGGGAATTAACTGAGTCGTTATATGCAAAAGGTTTAATGTGGATCTGGTCAGAGAAGGCAATAAATGTTAAAAGTAAAATAATTAAAAAAGAGACTAAACAGGATGTATGTTGGTCCATAAAGTGGAAGATCAGGAGCTTGACCTTGGTCTCAAGGTCAAGTGCGCCAAGTAACTCTAAGGTTAGTGTTCTTTGTTCCCACATGCGGTTTTTCTTTCTGCTGTCAGTTCTTTAAGTCTGTTTCTGCAATGAGTGTAAGCATTGAAATGCATTCTTGGAGGAGAGTGTGATAGTGTCTTTGCAGGTGCTGTAAAGGCTGGATATGTTTTGGGGTTTGGAGTAGTTAGGGGAAGTCTTGCATGTTGGAGAAGACCGTACAAGAGAGGAGCTGCTTGTGAGGTTTGTTTCAACCCTTTCTACATTACACAGTCAATGAAATGTGACAAAAACTCAACCGAAAGAGAAAGCCTTCTCCTTATTGGAGGTTAACAGATGCTATCTTTCTCTCTTTTCTTAGAAACTTCCCACAGCTTTAGGGAATAAGTAGCATTTCACAGGCAAAGATGTAGCTGAAGAGGAAGCCCGAGTAAGATCAGATGATTTTGATGAGAATTTCTCTTTGACACAATTCATCGTGAATGGAAAAGCCACAGAGCAGGGGAACTGAAAAATCTATGCTAATCTGTGTTGTTTAGTATTTACTTCTGTCAGTGCATTAATCATGTCTTATTATGCTTCACACTAAAGTTATATTTTAAAAATCCCTAATGATAGCATTGATGCATTGTCCTTTGTTGTGACTATAAAGACTTAATTTGATGAATAGAAGTTAAGAAAATGTTTAATCTTCCATTATAGTATAATGATTGAGATTCATCCATCTGCTCTGCAATAATAATAATTTATCATGAATGAGCATGCTTATAAAATTATGGAGGCATATATAACAGAAACTGGGTGCTTTTCCATAATTCAAAAACTTTGACCTTGCTTGCTCGGAACTTATGGTATGCTTTTGACTTATGGCCATCCATTGCCTGACAGATTTCTTTCCCTACATTTCCAACATCAGCTAACAATACTTAGAGGGGGTAGAAAATAGAAGAAGACTGAGAATTATAAATGTCACAAGCTGTAAATTTTGTTATTTCTGTCTACTTAGCATGTTTGTGCCTATTTATCTATTGCTTTTATTGTCCTTAAAGATTTTCATTGATTACTTTCTAAACTGAAGAAAATACAAAGGCTGGTTTGTCTACTTAGCTAATCTTGATCTAATGTTTTAAATTAGAGGTAAATTTCTTAGAGTTTGGCTGACTACAGAGAAGATACAGGTGCATAGTGGAGTTAAACAAGGACAATAAGCTTGTTTTAAAATATATGACATTTTCTTCAGGCTGTCAGTTTTACCTTGAGAAAGGACAGAGGAGGGAGATGGACAATTCTCTAGAACCATTCTGGTGAGCTTAGCGTCCCTGCTGAGAGGGGTTTTCTTTCTCTCCATAGGCTGAGGAAGAAACTAAGGGAACCAGATGGAAACACTCAACAGAATTATTAATGGCCTGGATAAAGGAACAAGCAGTGCCTTCATAAATTAGCTAATGAAACTAGAAGGAGAGGTGCCACGTCACCCTTGGAGACAGAGGAAATACTTAAAGAGGAGCAAGAGCTGTCGACAAAGAAGCAACTCTGTCCGGACATAGATGACTTAGTTTAACTAGGAAATAACTTTCAGTTTTCTGAAGGAGTAAACAAGCGCTGAAAGACTTTGTTAGAAAATAAGTCCTTTTCCTGAAATCCAAGCCACTGTAGGATTGGAGAATTAATGATGCTAATGGTCATAAGGGAAACTACATGGAGACATCCACTGTGTGAAAGTCCAGTTGTCCTGCTGGCTACATGGTGAGCACTGTAAACGAAGACACATGTATAAAAAACTCAGGAGATGTAAAAAACTCTATGCTTACCAAAGTAATATTTACCATATTTTCTTTTGATCCATTTATCTTCTGTCCTAAGTTTTTATAGATGCAGTTGCATCGTCTTTTCGTTCCTCCCTGGTTTGATTCCCATCCTTACAAAGACCTTTCTTGAAACCAATGCTTATCCTTTTCTTCTGTATTTTAGTCCTTGTACTGGCTATGGATGGAGTTAGACAGTCTTACCCACCATATAAATGGCCTCATACTGGACACACATCCTGCAGGAACCTGGTCTTTTTCTCTCAATGGTGCTTCCAGTGCTTATCCATGTTGCTGCTTGCAGTTCAGTTTGATTGCTGCATTCTGCTGTGTGAACACATCATAGCTCGTCTATCACCCTATTGATGAGCATTCAGGTGGTTTCTCAATATTTGGCTGTGAAAACAAATTGCAGAGAACAACTTTCTGCTTGTCTACTTGGGAATTAATGTGAATTTTTTCCTAAGATATAGCTGTAGGACAGGGAGTGTGTAAGTGACAGGCTTGAACATATGTGTGTTTTCTAGATCCTGCAAAATTGCTTTCCAAAATATTCAGGCTACTTTATATTCTGACCAGAAGTATATTTCCATTGTGCCACATCTTATTCTTAACATTTTTTATGTTGTCAATTGTTGTCTTTAGGGTTGGGGAGACAGCTCAGCAGCATAAGACCCTGACTTGCATTCCCAAGGTCCTGAGTTTGATCCCTGGTTAAAAAAAAAAAAAAGGTGCATTTATTTATGTATTTGGTATAGCATCTCGCTATGCAGCTCAGACTTGCGGTGATCCTCCTATCTCAGCCTCCACAGCATTGGGATTATAGGCATTCACCACCATGCCTGGCTTTGGTGGCTGGCTTGGTATGGGGCCAGCATGGCATGTGGTACCAAGAATTGAACCCTGGTCCTTGTGTTTGCCAAGTAGGTGTTTAGACCAACAGGCTATCTCCCTGGCCCCAGTTATTGTCTTTAATATGAAAACTTTTATATTAGAAGAAGCCTCAAAGGCCTCTTGGTATCCTATTCTCAGAACTATAGTCCACCCTGACATTTCTATTTTACTCTAATGAACCTATTGTTTCAATAGCACTTGACCTAAAGCCTAGTATTTGGCCCACCTCAATCTTTTGAATATTGATATTCTTGAAATTTCTAGTGATGTAATAATAAAAAGTTTTCGGTTTCCAGATATTTTGGGCCAGATACACAGAAGGAGTTTATAGCACAGAAGGGATGTGTCATACCGGCCGGGAGAGCCAAGAAACAGTCTATGGAACCTAATCTGTGCAGGCTGGAGTGTGTCTTTTGTGGGGACCCCTTGACCTCTGTTAGGTGAGTTGGGGAGGTTAAAAGTAGGTCCCGCTTGCTGTGTCTCCATGTTGCATTACGGGCCTTACAGGACTCTGCCCTCCTGCTTCTGTCCTCTGGCCTATTTCTCCATAGCAGAGAGAGAAATTAAAAAGTCTCATGCACTTCAAACAAACCCCAAGTCCGGGACCCTAACACACAAATACAACCATTTCAGTCTTCATTTCTCATAAGCTGGGGAGAAGTATTCTAAGAAACCAGAAAGACAAATCTCCACAAGCCCCTGTAGACTTGAGAACCTTGAAATAAACCAATATATTTGTTTTACCAACTAGCTAGTGAAGTTGGTGAAGAACAGCTAGAAATAATTTGCTTTGACTGAATTCATAAATTAGCATCCAGTAATATATTTTTATTTAGATAGAAAGTTTAGTTGCAAGAAGGAAAAAGAAGTAGCAAGTGATGCAAGAGTAAAGTCAGAACAAGCAGGAGAGCTACCAGCAGAGATTGAGTTACAGAATCCCCGTTCCCAAACAGCCTAGTGGCTGCCACCTGCCAGGAGAGCTTTTCTCCCCTTAGCTTCTAGGCTTAAGGAGAGAGATGAATTAAAGGTTGCTAAAAGTAGAAGTGAATAGTGGTCTCTGGCTAGAGAGACTTCTGGAAAGGCAAACTGTCTTACAGTAAGTCAGCAGAAAGACAAACAGTGGACACACGATTTCCACTTTATCTTACTTCTTAACAGCTTTCCAGGTACAGTTAGTTGAGAAACAGGAGAACATATTCCTGCACAGTGTAAGGACAGCACTTTGAAATTTAGCAGGCTTCTTGATTCAGAAAATGGACAAAGGTGGCCCCTGGGCCAGAGGTGTCAAAAGATGATGGCTTTTGGAGGCTCATACTAGGTCTTTAAGGTCCCTCATACAACTACAGAACTGTGCCCTCTTTCAAACTTGTAGAATTACCTTAACACTTACATTTATTTAAATAAGAACCCAAACTTAAACAGTATTTGTATATGCCCAACAGTCACTGTATCCATCTCACCGGCAGGAAACCGAGAGGGTGCTACGCTAGACTGAGGTTCATTCAACTAGGAAGCAGCAAGGCTGGGATTTGCAACCGAGGCCAATGTCTTCTCCTTAAGTTCTGTATTGTGCCTCCATCGTTTAAAGCATTGTTTATGGCCTCTTTCCAGCTTTTATACAAATAAAAAGCAGGCGGCTGTGTGTCTCAATTCGATTGACCGTTCCCAGTTGGTTCCCTTATCTTCCAACTATTTTAGTAAACTGACTTATCAAATAGAAAAATTGAGTTTTTAAAAAAGGTTGTCATATCCTGTTTATTTTAACAGACAAAATATAATTTTAGCAACATTCTTTTGATGTAAATATAAAAATACTGAAAGCGTAAATAAACTATCAGGCCAACCAAATAGTAATTATTTTGACGTTAAACAAGATATCCATCTGCTTTCCCAAGTAAATAATCTCTGACAGCATCTAAAAGACAACAAGGCCGGGAAGCATTCGGGGCACTAATGTATGCACTCCATGAGGATAAAAGAAGCAAATGCTGGTGGATCAAAGGGGGCTCAGAGCAATGAGTAATGTAACACTCATCTCAAATTAAACAGCCATCTCCATGATGGGATGCAGAGTTTTGTCTACCCCTCTTTCTTTAGCAGCTGGGAGAAGAGAAACAATATTCGTGGGAGGAGAAAGGGAGAGAGATGGCCAAGGGCAGAGGCAGGGAAAGAGGAATCAAGGAAAGCCCACAGGGGGCCATTTTGCATCTGCCCCGCCCCCTCCACAATGGGTAAGGTCCACCTCTTGTACCCTATGCTGGCCTCGTGGCACCTGCAAAGTCTTTCCTCTTTGGCTGTGGGTGTCTGTGCTTCAGAGCAGTGGTGACAAACCTAGGGCATGTGTGTTATTGTTTTTGTTTTTTTTAAGGCAAAAGAAGTTAATGTGTTTTTCTGTGTAAACTAAAACTTTTGTACCCAACTTTAATTGCAGTGTTGGTGCTTGGCAACAAATAAGTGGGTTTTTGGTTGTAGTTTTGGCACTCGGTCTCTAAAAGGTTTGCCATTGCTGGTTTAGACTAATAGTGTTTAAAATACTGGAGAATCTTCATGAATAAAACATTAGAGCATCTATCTGCACACACAACAATGCACAAAGATATGCTTATAATTTCAGGCCACTCAAGGATTCCCACACACTCAAAGACATCCTCACCTTAGACCCCAGGAAAACAATCCCATTTGTAGAGAAATTTCAACCAATCAAATAGTGATGCCAAAGAAAAGCCAAATGTTATTCTTCCTACTGATTAGCTCAAGAATTTATAGCTGTGTTTTCAAAGACAAGACCACAAACCATAGAGATTAAATACCAATCTCAAGGAACACTACTGTAATCGAGAACCTTTATCTAGCATTTACTATGGACGATGAGTTTAAAGAGTTGTCAGTGGTTCTCAGACTTCAGTGGGCATCAGAAATGCCTGGAGCTTGTTAAAGCACAGAGTGCAGGGCCTGGCCCGAGAGAGTTTCTAATTCAGTACACCTGGGGTGAAGCAGCATTTCCATTTACACCAGTTCTTGGGTGATGCAGTCGCTGTTGTGTGTGGGGCTGCACTTTAACTCTGTCTTTAGGGCAATCCTACGATGTGGGTTCTAGGATTATCCCAATTTACAGATGTGGAAGTCAAAGCCACTGAAGTGAAGTAAGATTTTCAAGGTCATACAGATGATAAGACAGGCTTCCTGTTGCCCAAGCAGGGATTGGCTGACTCTCAGGGGGTACACAGTAAACCTTTCTGGCTTGGCTTGCGTTCACAGGATTGCTATTCCAACTTCTCAGCTGTGCCACTGTAGTACAAAAGCAGCCATAAACAATACTTAGCCAACTGGGCAAGATTGTGTGCCAATAAAACTTTATGCACAGAAACAGGTGTCTGGCTGATCCCTTCTGCAAAATCTTTCTCTCTGTTTTTCCCTCCCTCCCTCTGTCCCTCCCTCCGTCCCTCTCTCCCTCTCTTTCTATCTCTGTCTGTGTGTGTGAAGATTAAGCCCAGAGCCTTGTACATGCTAAGTAGGAACTCTACTACTAAACTACACTCTCAGTCCCTAGAATCTTATAATTTTTAGGCCTTAAATATAAAATGGCAATATCATAGCACAAAGGACAGGCACACAAACACTTGTTGAGCCCCATGCTTGACACAGAAGACTTGTTTGTTCTCATGATGATTATAAAGAATTTTCACATCACAGAGAAGCACTTACTGTACCTCTGGACATCTTCCCGGAATGGATCCGTGAGTGGGGTGTTGGCTCAGTGCAGCAGGGAGCTGGAAGGGGAGCTCCCAGGTCCACCGTAGACCTCTGGCTTCTGCTTTGCTGCAGAGGGGAAGCACCCAGGCTGACAGAGAATGCCCTGAGGCAGCCAGCCTGACAGCTGCTTGCAGATGTGGCAGATAACACATGGAATTCAAGAGCCTCCAACCTCAGAGTCTGTGGGTGGGAGTGTTTTGCAGAAGAACTGGAAGACAGTTGGGAAAATGAGTGGGGTAGTGGGTAGAAGGAGGGACAGACATCAGCATTTTGAAAGATTACCATGGGCAAGTTGTGACCTCTTATAATAGAACTCTTTAAGGGCCCAAGTGTTTAACTGGTTAAGAGGTTATCCTGTGTCACTTCACTTCCTCACTGCTGAAGTAGGCCTAACTAAGGGGAACCTGGGTACCTCAGCTCCATGGATGGTCTTATAAATGCTTAAAGCCACATCTTCATAAGGTGCACAGGAATACAGAGGTATAAAGGGCTTGGACATTTATATTCAATCGTGATAATCATCCACAAGCAATTTGAAAAGCTACTGTTCCCTCACATTGGTTTCCTCATTGCTAAAATAGAGGTATCAGTACCTACCACATGGGTTTGTTCCGAGGAGTTAAGTGTAAAACACTGAGATCTGTGTCTGTCACATAGTAGGTACTAAACATTATTTTCATTATTTTGCGCATTCTCTGGGAAGCCTTGTGGTATAGTATGGAGGTGTGATGGTCAGTGTCTCAGTTTTCAGGAAAGGGAGGTGAGGCACAGCGAAGTCTAATTCCTTCTCTTCAAACTTGTGGCAGTTCTGGAAGTCACAACTCTAACTTCTACCTAGAGTACCTCTTTATTGGCTGAGAATCAAATGATATCCTCCCCACACCTCATTTGTCCTCAGAAGTCCTTTGGCAACTCCTAGTAAGGTGTACTAGGATTCTTTCTTTCTTTCTTTCTTTTTCTTTCTTGTTTGGAACCGGGGATTGAACTCAGGCCCTTGTGCTTGCCAGGCAAATGCTTATTCTACTGAGCCATCTCCCCACCCCATAGGATCACTTTTCTAACCCAAGGGTCTTCCTTAAGTATGAACCTTCCTGTCATAAAAGCCAGCTTTCCCAGAGCACAGATAGGGCATGTGACAAAAGGGGCTGAGGGGCATGTTTATAAGCATCTCCACTCAAACCTGAGAGATAGAAGAACCTTTGGCTTTTTTCAGTGGTTACTGGGATAAAAGAAAGTAGGGTGACAGCTCACAGGAAAAGCAAAGCATTGGGCATGATGCCCCCTAGATTGGGCTGAGCCCTCCCACTAGATAGAAATGGCGGTAGGAATGTGTGACCTTCTCAGGAAGCTTCCCAACTACAAAGTACTTTTACACAGAGTGGTTCACTGAGTGTCCTGTTACCCTAGAAGTGGGTGGTTCTACAGTCAGGGGATAGGCTCATAGAAGTAGGTGATGGGCCAAGACTGCCCACAGGCAGGAGGGCTCAACACCAGCTCTTACAGCTGTGCCTCAAAGCCTGAGGACGAGAGCTGGAGTATGAGGGCCAGGGTGGAAGTGGTGGAGGTCCTGCTTGGTGTGAAGAGAGCTTTATCCAGAAGCTGGATGCCAGAGGGCCCTGAGGGGGTGGCGGGGGAGGTGAACAGGGGGCCACCTGGCCTTAGAAAAGCCTGCTTTCCGTTCAGGGGATGTTGATTTACCAGTCTTCATCCGCTCAGATCCACGGTTCAGACGACTGGTCCTTGCTTCTCTTTGTTTTTCCTTAAAGAAGGAAAGAGGAAAACCCATATTGTGGCTAAATTCGAAATATCAGACAGGGGCAAAATGGCTCCCTCTTGTGGTTCTTTCTAATAGTGGCAGCAGCTGTGAACCCAGCCTGAGAATTAGTTTTGTGGCCCACAGTAGGGAGAGAACCCTAAACACACAGCGCTTCTCAAATGTAATTTTCCCTCCTTATGGAAGTCATTACAGCTGTTAGCTCATTATAAGTGGACTTGTATCTCTGTGTCTGTCTGTCTGTCTGTCTGTCTGTCTGTCTGTCTGTCTGTCT
>NDGN011359439.1:0-14110 GCA_002564285.1 Tympanoctomys barrerae | reverse complement strand
GGTCCCTGTGCTTTGCCGAGCTTGTTCTAAGTAGGTGCTTTAGACGACCGAGCCATCTCTGCAGCCCCACAGATGAGACTTATAGTGATCCTCCTGTTTTCAGCCTCCCAAGCACTGGGATTACGGGCGCGCGCCACCGTGCGGTCTCATTTGCTGTCTTAGCGCACCCTGGGAGCGGAACCGGCACAGCAGGAAGGAATCGAACCCCGGTCCTGTGTCTGCTTACGCAGGCACTTTAATCTGCTGAGCTATCTGGCCAGTCTTCTGTATGGTTTTTTAAGAAGCCTTGGACCTGGGAGATGGCTCAGTAGAATAAGCACTTGCCTGGCAAGCACAAGGGTTGGAGTTCAATTCCTAGTTCCGAAAAATAAAAATAAAAAGCCTTTCCATACCTAGTCTTTTGGGTCTTTGCACATCCGGCCATGCCCTTTTGGCTAGCTAACATCCATTTCTAACTTTCCTATAGCCTGCCTTGTCCTGCTCCAGCCACTCCTGGCCTTTAAAATGTAAATCTCATGTCACACTGCAGCCTAAAAACCCAGATGTTTCTAAATAGCCCTCCCGCTTATACTCTGACATCCAGCTGCTTTTAGAGATTGGAATGACTGCCCCTTGCCAAGCATCACGTCTCTTCTCTTGCTAGGTTACAGGTCTGCCTAGTGGTGCATACCTGTAACCGCAGTACTCAGGAGGCTGAGACAGGAGGATTAATTCCAGTTCAAGCCCAGCCTGGGCCAGCCGGGGCTATGTAAGTGAGTTCAAGGCCAGCCTGCACTACATAGCAAAACGGTGTCTCAAAGGAAAATAAAACAAATGGCCAGAACAGTAGAATGCACATTGTCAGTTTATAGATACAGGGTCTCCAGGAAAAGGAAAGGTTAGGGGCCAGGGAGATGGCTCAGTGGAATAAGCAGTTCCCTGGAAAGCACAAGGGCCTGAGTTCAATCCCTGGTTCCACCAAAAAAAAAAAAAAAAGGAAAGGTTGGCCTGTTCAAAACAGGATAAATTCTTTTGATTTTTATTTTTCTCTTTCATCACCCAATGGAAGGGGATCTGGAGCACTTTCCCTCCTTGCCTGGTCACACACGGGACCCTCAGGCCTAGGAAGGGAGGGTGAGTGATGGGTGTGACAGGTTCCTCCCTACCCCTGTCACAGTAGCGTTGGGCCACTGTAGAATAAGCCTGGATTCTGGAACCAGTCCCCTCGCATCCAGGTTCTGCCTCCCAGGGACAGATGACTTCACCTCTTCCCCCCACGTGAGGTTTTTTGTTTTTTTTCCTTTTGAGACAGGGTCTTACAATGCAATTCAGGATGGCTTTGAGCTTACTTTGTAGCCCAGGTTGGTCTTGGACTCAGCAATCCACGTGCCTCAGCCTCCTGAGTGCTGGGATTACAGGCATGCGCACATTGGGGATTGGTGAATGTTTTTAATCCAGTGAGGGTAAGGGCATCTCTGGGATCAGCAGGGTCACAGGCAGCAGACCCTGGGCTGTGCTGCCGCTGGGGTCTTGACTGCCTCTCTTGGCACCTGAGCAAGCTCAGTGCCAGGTCAGAGCAGGAGCCACCAGGGGCGCTGGTCACCGTGGAGCCTCACCAAGGACCCCGCGTGGCCGGAAGTGCCACTAGCCCTGGCATGCAGTGATTGTGAAAGACCAAGGCCGGCAGATCTGCCCTCTGGGCTTGGGGCCTGGGGCAGAAGCAGCTTGCCTGCCTTGGAGGTAGGGGCACTTCGCAGGCCTGGCTCAGCTCAGCCTTCACATTCCTCGGAGCCTACCTGTGTGCCTTTGCCTCAGGAACCGAGGCTGCTTCAAAGCAATCTTTGTGGCTGGCAGGATCGTGCTCCTAGTACCCTGGGACGGCAAGGCCTGAAGATTACAAATTCAGACCCAACTGGGCCATTTGGCTGAAAAGGAGACCGGAGTCTCAGAGTTAAAAATAAGCTGGGCGTGGTGGCACACACCTGTGCCTCTAACGCCAGCAGTTGGGAGGCCAACGCAGGAGGGTCACTGGATGAGCTCAAAGCCAGCCTGAACTACGTAGCAAGACTTGTTTTGAGGGATTGAACTCAGGACCTTGCACTTGCCAGGCAGGCGCTCATTCTACTGAGCTGTCTCCCTGGCCCCATAGCAAGACTGTCTCAAAAAGAAGAGAATAGGGTGCTCGCTTCAGCAGCACATATACTAAAATTGGAACGATACAGAATGGTCCCTGCGCAAGGATGACACACAAATTCGTGGTGTTCCATATTTAAAAAAAAATAAAGCATTAACCAGTCCAAAAAAAAGAAGAAGAAGAAGAACAGGGTGGGGGAGATAGCTCCTCAGTCTAAGTTCAAGTGGATTGACCCCAGTATCACATGTCATACTGGCCCCGGAGCCCCTGGCACACTGTGTCAGCCCCAGAGCTTGGCATTGTGGTGCACGCCTATAATCCCAGCACTGGGAAGGCTGAAACAGGAGGATCACGATAAGTTTGAGCTGCATAGGAGGCCCTGTACCAATAAATAAGTAAATAAATAAAAGATTTTTTTTTAATTAAATAAAAAGAACAGCCCTAAGGAAACTAGGACCAAAGGCTTGAAGGAAGATGAAATGCCTTACTGGTCAGGGGAAGGACAGCCGGACCTCACCTCTTGTCCCTTCTCTCCTGACAGGTCCCCAGATAGCCACCCCAGCTCCTGCCTGCTCAGGGCTGTGGCCCAGCTGCGGTCACAGCTCCAGACCCACCTCCGTCGAGCCCCACCAACTGCAGCCCGCAGCCAGGGCCCCAGTGCCTGGTGCTGGGTGGGCGCAGCCCTGGTGGGCCCTGTGGTGCTATGCAAGCGGCCCCGCCTCTACCTGGTAGCCCTCTGTGAGGCACAGGAGGCCCCTCCAGCCCGCCCTGTGCCCCACGCTGCGCAGTCCCAGTTCAACTGGAAGCTCTTCTGGCAGTTCCTGCGCCCCCATCTGCTGCTCCTGGGGGCTGCCATTGTGGTGAGGCTCTCCCCACACCTCCCTCTGGGAGCAGCTGGCTGCATAGGGCTAGGGCAGCTGGAAGTCTGGGCTTTAAGTCTTGTCTACACACGTGGTTGTAGATGAGTGGCTACACCTGTGGCCACTCCTGAGCATGCTCAGTTGTGGGAGGGGACAAGTGTGGCTGCCCTTTTCCAAGCATCTGTCCCCACTGTCCTGCCCTGTGACAGCTGGCGCTAGGTGCAGCCCTGGTGAATGTGCAGATCCCCCTGGCCCTGGGTGAGCTGGTCGAAGTCGTGGCCAAGTACACAAGGGACCACGTGGGGAGCTTCGTGTCCGAGTCCCGGAACCTCGGCACCCACCTGCTTCTCCTATATGGCATCCAGGTACAGCAGAGGGGAGCCCTGGGCACTGAGGAATCTTCCCAGGGGGCATTGCTGAATGCCCTGGCCTCTCCCGCAGGGACTGCTGACCTTCGGATACCTGGTGCTGCTGTCCCACATCGGCGAGCGCATGGCCGTAGACATGCGCAGGGCCCTCTTCAGCGCCCTGCTCCGGTACTGCCCGGGGCAAGGTGTTAGCAGGGGTGACTGATAGCCTGGGAGGGCCCGGGAGCTACTGGATCCTGAAATCTCATCTCCTGTCCCCTGCCCGCTGCCATCCTCACGTCCCACCGCCAGACAAGACATTGCTTTCTTTGATGCCAAGAGGACGGGGCAGCTTGTGAGCCGCCTGACCACTGATGTGCAGGAGTTTAAGTCATCCTTCAAGCTTGTCATCTCCCAGGTTAGTGCTCCGGCACACGCCTACATGTCCCTCTCGCCCATGGGAACACACCAGGCCCACCGCCGAGACACCCTGTTGTCTGTAGAGGAGACATGTGAGGGGACATGGCCATCTAGTCCATGGGGAAAGGGGGCCAAGGCCAAGCCAGGCTGCCTCTCAGATGTGGGATGCCTCCCTGGGGCACAGACTCGAGCCTCTCCCAGCAGGAGCAATCTTGCAGTGCCTGCCCTGTCCCCAGAGTGCTGATCACTGGCCAGCCCTGGGCTTGAGCACACTGACACCCTCCTCAGACCCACCCCACTGCCATGTGGTCACAAGTCATGCTGGACACTGGCTCCGGGCAGCCCATGAGTGTCATCCCCACGCGTGGTTCTTGGTTCTGATCTAAATTGGGAAGTGAAAGCCAGGCATGGTGGCGCATACTTGAAATCCTAGCACTCAGGAGGCTGAGACAGGAGGATCACTGTGAGTTCAAGGCTAGCCTGTGCTACACAGTGAGAGCCAGCCTCAAAAAAAAAAGGGGGGAGGGATGAAGGAAAGAAAGAAACTGTGGGCTCTGTGACCCCAGCGGGTCACGGAGGGTCCAGGCTCTGTGACCAGGGCCTGCTGCTTGGCTTCCCTGAGGCGGGGTCTTGCTGCAGCACTGGCCGTAGAGGCCTCCTGTCTTCCTCCCCTGCCCAGGGGCTGCGGAGCTGCACCCAGGTGGCTGGCTGCCTGGTGTCCCTGTCCTTGCTGTCCCCACGCCTCACGCTGCTGCTGCTGATCACCACACCCGCCCTGATGGGCGTTGGCACCCTCATGGGCTCTGGTCTCCGAAAATTGTCCCGCCTGTGTCAAGAGCAGGTACGGAGTACCAGGCCACCCGCCTCATCTTTCAAGCCTGCTGTCCCTGTCAGTCTCTCCAGTGGCAACCCAGCTTCCGGGTTCTTGGACTCCACATAGGTTGCCAGAGCAACAGGTGTAGCAGATGAGGCCCTGGGCAACGTCCGGACGGTGCGCGCCTTCGCCATGGAGCAGCGGGAAGAGGAGTAAGTGCCGGGAGGCCGCAGTGCAGGGTGACGTAGCTCCCGCACCCTGCCCACCCCGTCATGAGCTCCGGCCCGGGCTCTCCCCAGGCGCTACGGAGCAGAGCTGGAGCGGTGCCGCGCAAAAGCGGAGGAGCTGGGCCGGGGCATTGCCTTGTTCCAGGGCCTTTCCAACATCGCCTTCAACTGTGAGTGAGCCGCCCCCCCAGTCCTGCTGGGGAGGGGACCCAGGGCTGCAGCAGGCAGGGCAAGAGCAGCAGGGGCAGAGCCACCCGCCCCCACCCGCGAGGGTGAGCACGTGCCGGAGGAGGGAAGGGCAGTGGGCGGGGTCGGCCGGAGGTCTGCATGAAACCTCGGAGGCGGGCGAGTCAGCCCTGCCCCTCCTCTGCAGATGACCACTCTGGCTCTCCTCCACAGGGGACTCGTGGGCGGGGTGAGCCCTGCCCCTGACCTCTCTCCCTCCCCCACAGGCATGGTTCTCGGCACCCTTTTCGTTGGGGGCTCCCTGGTAGCTGGACAGCAGCTGACGGGGGGAGACCTGATGTCCTTCCTGGTGGCCTCGCAGACAGTACAGAGGTGAGTGGAGGTTGCTCCCATCCCTGCAGAATGCCCTGCCTGGTCAGGACAGGGTTGCCTGCGTGCTCCAGGGGTACTGCCCCTCCCCTGCAAGGTTCCCAGGTGCCTTCACTGGCTCTCCGTTTAGCATGCAGTTGTAGTTGTCATCTTGGCCTTCCACATAGCACAGATGTCTTTTTTTTTTTTTTTTGTGGAACTGGGGATTGAACTCAGGCCCTTGAGCTTGCCAGGGAAGCACTTATTCCACTGAGCTATTTCCCCAGCCCCTAGCACAGATGTCTTGACAGAACTTTTGAAAATGTATTTGTTTGGTTGGTTGGTTTTGGTATTCCAGGTCTCAGTATGTAGTCCAGGCTGGCCTTGACTTAGAGAGCACCGTCCTGCCTCAGCCTCCTGAGGCATGCACCACCACACCCAGCTTAAGATTTTTAAATTAAGTCCACTGGGGGATACTGTCACCCTCCTGACAATTTTAAGCACACGGGTCAGTCATGTTGAGCAGTTGCGCAGTGTCACACAGGCAGCAGCAGCATGCAGCTCCCTCACGGGTGAGCCTGCACTCTGAACACTGACCAGTCCTCCTCCGAGCCCCGGCCCGTCTGGCTGCTCAGTCTGTGGGCTCTGGCTCTGTGTGCCCCGAGGACACGGCAGTGCAGCCACGCCGCACTGGTCCTTTGTGGGCTCGGGACCTCGCCAGGGCTGTCCGTCCTCTGAAGCCGAGCAGCGCTCTCCGTGTGTGGCAGCTCTTTACAGACTGCCCCTGTCCTCAGGCTGGCCGTTTCCTGGCATGGGAAGCGGCCAGGGTTCCTCCCCTGCTAGCCCCACGCACACCGTGTCCCACTCTGCCCTTCCCCGCACTTGGTGAGGCTAAGAAGATACATAAATACACCCCAGGAGAAATAATGAAAGAGTGAACGTCCTATAATAAATGATGACAGCGTGAAGGTGTGTTACCGACAGCCAGCGAGTAAACATCACCTTTGGTGGCCCCTGTCTGGGGCCCTGCCCTCATTAGTCCTCACCCCTCCTCCAGAGGTGACACTTGTGATTCCGGTGGTGCCCATCCCTGCCCAGAGTCCTAGCTTGCCACTGCTGTATGTCTGTGGTATTCTGGGATTGTTTTGAGACAGAATCTCAACTATGTAGCACAGGCTGACTTTGAACTGTGGGGCCCAGGCTGGCCTTGACCTTGCAGCGATTCTCCTGCCTCAGCCTCCCCAGTGCTAGGATGACAGGTGTGTGCCACCACGTCTGGCTTGTGGTTTTTATAGAGTTGTGCAGCCCTTCTAAGCCAGCGCCACACACTGCAAAGTCCATTGCCCCCATCTGCGGCTGCATAGGCCCCGCCCCAGCCCTATTTCTGTCACAGGTCCCAAGCCCTGCACGCTTGGGCTCTCCCCCCTGCAGCCTGGGGCCTGTCCCCGGCTGCGTCAGGATCTAGATCCTCTGATTGCAGGAGGGTAGGGCCAGGGGCTCCCACACTGCCCCCAGGACTGACCTGCCCAGTCTCGCTCAGCCTCTCCAAGCAGGAAACCTGCCACCCCTTCCAGTCAGCTGGGCCTGCTCCCTGGGCCTTGCTGCCGCCCTGCTGCGCCACTCGGCTGCATGGCAGGATCGGGTTCCGGCTGCATGGCAGGATCGGGTTCCGGCTGCCCCCTCACCTGCAGAGATCAGCTCTTGCGTTCTGGAAGCTCCCGTTTGCTTCTGGTCTCACTGTGCAGTGAGGGGCACAGATCTCAGTCCAGGGGGACGTTGGCACAGCCCCAGCCTTTAGGCCCACCCAGGTGACCTTTATGGCAGTGCTGGGGCCAGGCCCCACCTGGGCAGAACACAACTGGCATCCTGCGGTGTCTCCGTAAGCAAAGTCACCCCACAGCAGTGAGTCACGCGCGGCTTAGGTTTCTTAGGTGGTGGCCTCTTTGCCAGGACCTAATGGCTTCCAGCTCTTGGCAGAGCCATCCCCTCCTCCCATGCAGATAACTCTGGGCCCTCCCGCCCTGTCCCCCTGCTCCTCCCAAGTGCAAGTGCACATTGCTCCCCACACGGTGCCACTTCCTGTGAGCTCTGGGGTTGCTCCCCTCCCCCACGCTGGAAGAAGTGAGTCCCTCGGCCCTAGAGTCCCTGGAGAG
This sequence comes from Tympanoctomys barrerae, assembly GCA_002564285.1. NCBI lineage: Eukaryota > Metazoa > Chordata > Mammalia > Rodentia > Octodontidae > Tympanoctomys > Tympanoctomys barrerae. The sequence goes on along the minus strand of NDGN011359439.1, from coordinate 6,642 downwards.
TCAGCCTTTCTTCTTCCGGAGTGGACCCTGTGTGCACCACGGTGCTCATACTGCCGTGGGTCAGCGGGCTGGCCGGGGCCTATGAGTCAGTGGCCCTTGACCTCCCTAGCACAACAGCCTTATCCCCAGTCCTGCTGGGACAGAGGAGGCGACCCACTGTCTAGACAGACACGCCTGTCTCCCACACAGGCCCCCACAGGCCAGCCAGCAGAACACATTCAGTTGGAGTTTTGTTTTGGGGTCTCCCTAGAGTTCTCCCCGAAACTGTCTTGTCCTTTTCTCCCTCTCTCTAAAATGATTTCAGTTTTGAGTTGTTCTTTCTCCCCCACCACCACCATCTTTTTTTGTTTTCTGAGACGCAGCCTCTCTGGTTTGTTGCTGCCCCCCCCCCAAGTCTAGCAGTGGGTCTCACTTCTGATGGCCCATGCCACCTTGAGCTCTGCCAGGAGCAGCGTGCTGTCGCTGGTCCAGGGCAGGAGGTCATGGGTAACTGGGGTACCTCTTTCTGGGCTGATGTCACCCCTCAGGCTGTGAGCCACCTTCAACCCCCATGCGGGGGTCAGGACCACCCCCGGGCCCCTTCCTGTGCCCTCAGGCCTGCATCCCACGGCCCCTGCCTCCCGGAGCCTCCCAGATCTCGGGATGAGTTGGGGCCTCACTTCACACAGCCCAGGAGGGGACTGAGGCTTGGAGGATGAATCACCAGGCCCCAGTTTTCTGCAGGCCCAGCTCTTGGGAGCCTTCTCCACCCTTGGCGTCAAGTCCCTCACACCCGTCCTCCCCAGTTCTTGCCACCCCGGGAAAGTTACTAACAACCCTTTCTGCCCCTCACAGGTCCATGGCCAACCTCTCTGTCCTGTTTGGTCAGGTGAGTAGGGGTGTCCTGAGCTGGGGCTGGTCCTGTGTGCTGCCCAGGCACAGCCTCTGTCTATGTGTGGGGTTCTGGAGCCCCCCAGTTGCAGCCTGACTGCACAGAGATGCCCCATCCTACCTTATGCAGAGTTGGACTTGCCCTGCAGGTAGTGCGGGGCCTCAGCGCGGGTGCCCGTGTCTTTGAGTACATGGCCCTGAGTCCCTGCATCCCGCTGTCGGGGGGCCACAGCATCCCCAAGGAGCAGCTGCGAGGCTGTGTCACGTTCCAGGACATCAGCTTCAGGTGGGCATTGAACAGCGAGCGGGGTGAGAGGGCCGGGGAGATGGCGCAGTAGAATAAGCACTTCCCTGGCAAGCCAAGGGTCTGAGTTCAATCCCCAGTTCTGCCCCCCAAAAAAATAATAAATAAATGAACAGCAGGGTGGTACTAGATGGGCGCAAACCCATGGTCCAGCCATATGTCCCCTTAGCTGGCCCCATTGGAGGGGCACAGGAAGATGAGGGCACAGGGCCACAAGGCCAGAAGCCTGCTCTGACCAAGGCTTCCTGGACCCCCAGCTACCCCTGCCGCCCCGGCTTCCAGGTGCTGAAGGACTTCACTCTGACGCTGCCCCCTGGCAAGATCGTGGCCCTTGTGGGCCAGTCCGGGGGAGGTAAGGGAGTCCCCACCTCCCCACCCCCCACTCCTCTGGAAGCCACCAGAGCTGGGCAGGGAGCAGTGGCCCCCTACTCCTCACTGAGCTGTGCCCCTCATTGCCATACGGGTCCCTTTTCCTGGGACAGTGTATGAGCTCTACCTCCTTCCTCCCCAAACACCCCTACCCCAGGAAAGACCACAGTGGCTTCCTTGCTAGAGCGCTTCTACGACCCCACGGCTGGTGTGGTGACGCTGGACGGGCACAATCTGCGCACACTCGACCCCTCCTGGCTCCGGGGCCAGGTCGTCGGCTTCATCAGTCAGGTGTGGCCTGAGGCTGGCATGGCCCCAGTGGCACGGCTGGGCTCTGGCCTCACCCTCCTCCACCCCTGACCTCTTTCCAAGCTCCCCGGGAGGCTCGGGCCTCCTCCACACTTCCTGGGCAGCCTCTTGCCAGAGACACCCCTGTCCTAGCTGGTGCCACTGCCCCTCGCTAAGCCGTGATGGCCAGCCTCGCTGTGCAGGCTGGGAAACGGAGCAGCGCCCTCAGCCTTCTGCAGGGGGAAGCCGCCTGCATGTGGGAGAAGCATGGCTGTTGAGACAAGGACTCACTGTGGAGTCCAGGCTGGCCTTGAACTCACCATGGAGCCCAGGCTGGCCTCAGATTCAAGATGATCCCCCCTGACTTAGCCTTTTAGTCCTGGAATGACAGGCATGTGCCACTCCGCCCGGACTTGATTGACCTTTGACTTTGAACTTCAGACTACCTAAAATCCCTTGGCAGGGATCCAGTCAAAACAGTCTCCTAAATGGGACTGGTGGCGTGTGCCTATAATCCTAGCGCTCAGGCGGCTGAAGCAGAATTGTTTGGAATTCCAGGCCAGCCTGGGCTATATAGTGAATTCAAGGCCAGCTTGAACTGCATAGCAAGACCCTGTCTCAAAAAACAAAAGTAGGGCCGGGGAGATGGCTCAGTGGAATAAGTGCTTCCCTGTAAAGCACAAGGGCCTGAGTTCAATGCCTGGTTCTGCAAAAAAAAAAACAAAACAAAACAAAAATAAACAAAAGTAAAAGTCTCCTGATGCAGGTGGCACTCAGGGATGGAGTCGGAGTGTTGCCTGTGGACCCCTTCTGTGTCCTCCCCCAGGAGCCGGTTCTGTTTGGAACAACCATCATGGAGAACATCCGCTTTGGGAAACTGGAAGCTTCGGATGAGGAAGTGTACGCGGCTGCAAAGGAGGCCAATGCCCATGAATTCATCTGCAGCTTCCCCGGTGGCTACAACACCATCGTCGGTGCGTCCCAGTCACAGGCCCCAGGGTGGCATGGCACAGAAGAGACGTGTCCCCTGTGAGCATTGAGGACACTGCGGGACTGAGGCCAGAAGGGATGGCAGGGAAGAGAGATGAGGGCCATGGGAGGGGACATAGGCAAGGCCCAGGATGCTCAGCCCAGATAGGCAGACCCCATAGGCTGCGGACACAGGCAGGACTTCAGTGATGGGGAGGCAGAGGGAGCAACAGGCGGTGAGGCGGCAGGACTCTGGCTACAGAGAGGAGGATTCACTGCTCTGGAACCTTCCCAGAGCCTGCTGGGCCTGAGAAGGAAGAAGAATCTCTCCCCGTAACTTTCTCCGCTTCTGACTCCCATCTTGAGGGTCTCATTTTTTTTATTTTAAGGAGTTCAATGTCACAGGACGGCAGGGACGCACAGTGGCCCTGAGAGCACACACACTGCAGTGTCCGTCCAGAGCATTCTTGTCTTGGTCTCTGGCCATATTTAGCATCAGTGTCTGGGCTGTGTTCATGGCTTCCAGCTTTGCCTCTTAGGACAGGAACGTCGGAGTCCTCAGCCCTTTCCAGGTGGCTTAGGTGCCAGCTCTCCAGGCCATGGCCCATCTTCTGCAGAGGAGGTCCTGCTGCCTCTGTGGGGTGGGCCTTCCTTGTCCCTCAGATCCTAACGTGACCTCTGTGCCGCCCCCCAGCAGTGACCTGTGACCTGCAACCATTTTGCTGATCCTTGAGGTCCTTTCGGTCTCCTGGGCTGTCACTTGTGCTGTCCTCCAGGCTTGGAGTCCCACCGCCTAGAATCTCCTTGCTAGGAGCCACATTTGGCCACAGCAGCACACCTGTCCCCAAGGCCCTACAGGGGGAGGCATGTTTCGCTTCACAATCTGTGTCCACTCATTTGCACAGGGTGGTGAGACTGGGGAGCTGGCAACTGTCACTCTTACCTGTCAGAGAGGCAGGACAGCCATGGGGGCGCTCAGAGGCAGCGGAGCAGGCGCACTCCAGCTAGAAGGACCTGGCGCCCTGCTGCAGGCACCCCAAGTGCGGAGCTGAGGGTGCCTCAGCCTCCACCACCCTCTCCCTCCCCAGGTGAGCGAGGCACAACTCTGTCTGGTGGCCAGAAGCAGCGCCTGGCCATCGCCCGGGCACTCATCAAGCGGCCCACAGTGCTGATTCTAGACGAGGCCACCAGTGCCCTGGACGCGGAGTCTGAGCGGGTGGTACAGGAGGCGCTGGACCGAGCCAGCGCTGGCCGCACAGTGCTGGTCATTGCACACCGGCTCAGCACTGTGCGCGCAGCCCACTGCATCGTCGTCATGGCCAACGGCCGGGTCTGTGAGGTGCGTCCGGGCCTGAATATGGGGCGGCACATTAGGGGCGGCTGCACCCTCACTGAGGGACAGGCAGTGCAGCCTCGGCTGTGAGCCTCTGCCTGGGCCCAGCCCTTCTTCAGACGAGCACAGCTGTACCAGAGGCTCCTGGGAGCCAAGAGTAATGTGGATAGCTCTGGGGACGGGGCAGCCACCTGGGTGTTGAGGTGTAGAGAGGCTGCAGCAGGGACCCGGAGAGGCCAGCCAGGAGTAGCTCTGGGGCAGCATGTGGGCCCTGGACGCACAAGCTTCCAGTGTTCTTCCAACTTCCTGAGTAGGGAGAGAAGTGGGACTGAAGGACTGCATCACTGTGCCCAAGGGACTTCCTTTCGCAGGGTCACTACAAGGGATGCCAGCTCGTGTGATCCTGAGCGTGGGGCCATCTCCCCAGGCTCTGCACGGGCACTTGGGGATGACCCTCAGGCCCTCCCCACATTTGCAGGCTGGGACCCACGAAGAGCTCCTGAGGAAAGGCGGGCTGTACGCCGAGCTCATCCGCAGACAGGCCCTGGATGCCCCACTGCCATCAGCCACGCCTCTGGAGACCCTAAGAGACCCCCAGAACCGCTGGCACAGGACCTGAGAGAGACTCCGGGGTCTGGCCACCGCCTCCTACCAGGGCGAGGGCCGAGTCCCTGCAGGGCCAGCATGGGGCTGACTGCCGCTCCTTCCCCCCAACACAATAAAGCTGGGCTGTGGCTGGCTCGGAGTTGGGCTCTCTCCCGCCACTCTGCCCCTGCCGCCCCCTTCCTACCCTCACACCAGGGTTGTTGGGCTGACCACAGGTCAGCTACACCGAATGAAGTTGCCTGGTCCCAGTTCCTTGGGATTTTGAATGCCAGGGCCCTTCCCCCAGCCAGGGGCTTGCTTGCCTCACTCACCTGCCTGAGGACTGTTACCCAAGCGCTCCTGGCCCCAGCCCACAGCCTCTGCCTTCACTGTCCCATCCCCATGACCTCAGACCCACAGTCCTGATCCCTGCCAGCCACTCTGCAAGGACCCACACCTGCCAGGGCCATGCCTGGTCAGGGTAGGATGCAGGACGAGTGGTCCTTTCCTGTAGGAAATGCCTGCCTGCTTCGCCGGGAACCACTGCCCCACCTCTTTGCCTTGAATCTGACCCCTGAGACTGAAGCCAGCTTCCCACCCCACTGAAGGAGGCTGAAAGACCAGGTGTGGCCCAAGGCAAGGAGCCTGTCGCCCCAGGGCGAATGGGGCAGGCCTGGCTCCCCGAGCAGCATCTGGAGCCAGGCACGCTGAAGGGCCCTTGGACTGAGCCTGTGCCGAGGGTGGAGCCAAGAGGCCCTCGTGTCCCTGCACTGCTGCAGCTGCAGCTGCCCTCCTCACACATCTCCCCAGCAGGGCTGGTAGCTCCCTGCCTTGACACTGGCCACGTCGTTTCCCACTAGAACCCTCCTCTGTCCTGCTGTGTCCAAGCAGTGGCCTCATGGAGCTGCTCTGCAGGGCAGGAAGAGGGGGTCCCTGTGCGGCACCTGCACTGCCTGCCAGGCATTTAGGGTCTTCCTGTGGCAAAAGAGTGGCTCCATCTTCCATGGGGCAGTGGCAGTGGGACCAACAGCAGAGGCTGCTGCTGGGAGGCCGTCTGGAGGAGGCGCCTACAGCTTGGACCCTGGCTTAGGACCAGGTGCTGTTATGGGGACGCACCACACATGCCCCAGGGCTAGCTACCTAGTAACCTCAGCCTGCCACCAGCACCTGCTCGGTAGAGATCAGCAGCCAGCCTGTGCTTGGATTTGAAGCCTCCTCAAGGGTTAACTGGAAGTTGAAGCAAGAGAATCAGTGATGGGGCCAGGGAGATGGCTCAGTGGAATATGCACTTCCTGGCAAGCCGAAGGGTCCGTGTTCAATCCCCAGTTCCGCCAAAAAAAAAAGTTCAAGGCCAGCTTGAACTACATACTGAGACTCTGTCTCTTTCACTATTTTTTTATTTTTTTTACATTTAGAGTGTGTGTGTGTGTGTGTGTATGTGGCCAGCTCAGCCCACCAGGGGGCAGGGCTGGCTGACATGTGCTGGGGGATCGAACTGTGGTCCCTGAGTTTTGCCAAGCTTGTTCCAAGTAGGTGCTTTAGACCACCGAGCCATCTCCAGCCCTCTCTTTCGCTATTTAAAAAAAAAAAAAAATAGGATGACCTGTGATTATGACTGAATTTTATTTTATTTTAGGGAAGAGTCTACAGTGTTCAGGGTCTCACTACTAGATCAGACTAATAGTAATCTGCCTGTTCACAGCCTCTCAAGAGCTGAGATTACAGGCTCACAGTGCCACACCAGTCTCAGCAGGCCCAGGGATCAAACCGCTGGCCCCTCTGCCTGCTTGTCAGTGCTTTAATCCACTGAGCTATTTGGCTGGCCCTATGACTGCTTTTTTTTTTTTTTTTAATTTATTTAGAGTGAGTGTGTGTGTGGCCAGCTCAGCCCACCAGGGGGCGGGGCTGGCTGGCATGTGGTGCT
>NDGN011359430.1:0-13263 GCA_002564285.1 Tympanoctomys barrerae | reverse complement strand
GAGACTGCTAACATCCAATCTGTAAGGATTTTTCTTCCTGGCGTGCACTCACAAACCAGAATGAACTGGGTGGGTAATGACTTCCCTGTTCAGAGATCTGTAATGCTACCCTCTTTGTCTGAAGGACTCTCTATTTCAAGCACAGGTCTGGGGCGGGGGGTGGAGCTCTGGTGAGTGTGTCACTGAGCCAAGCAGTGAGAGGCCAGATGTTGCGGTGGGCACACCAGAAGTCATTGAGGTCACCTAGCTGCTGTCTTGGGAGGGGCTGAGTTCAGGTCCTAAGAGGCAACTTTTATGTCAGCACACATCTCTTTCTGTTCCCTGACAACTATTTAGATGGCCTTGCTACAGTATGAAAGCTTGCCCATGTTTCTCCTTGGCAAAAATAATACTCCCAATGTAACAGGCAAAAGCAAGACAAAGCAGGCCACTTGCCAGCTGCCACTGTCCTGATTTAGGCTCTTGTCAAAGCCACTTAATGGACTCTAAAGACTCTCCTACCTCGCTCCATCTGCTTGGTCTTCCTAAGTGCTATTTCCATCACTCTTCTTCTCAAAAACCCTACAGAGGCCAAGAGGACCTGAACGCTTTCATCTGGCTCTAGGGTGTTGGACAGTGGGAGTCAAGCCACCTTAGAGCCACGCCTGCCAACAGGTGCTCCGGCAGTCAGAATGTTGGCTTCTCTCCAGCACAACTCTGTACGCCCCACCTCTGCACACTTGTCCTCCTTTCTACCAGATGAGGATGCCTTAAGGGCTGTGCAGGCCGGCCCTGAAGAATTCAGAGGGTAGAAAACTGTAACTTTAGGTGGGGGTAGGAGGTGGGGGGAAGACTCAATACAAATCATGTTTCAATTGAGCTTTTAAAGATGGCATTAAGTCAGCTGCATAATCTCTGTATACAAATGAAGAAACTAAAAATACATGTACTTGGAAAATTATCTTCCACCGTGAAATATAACATAATTTTGAAATAAAAATATTAAAGCAACAGTAGCATAGAGTACTACAGTCATTCAACTTATAGGAATTTTAATCTGCATTCTCTTTTTATTCAATACAATTTCTCATATAAAAAAACTAGGTAAACCTATACTAAGCTGTTTATCTCTGCCTCTTTCCATGTATACTCCACAAATTTCTTTTAATACAGGGACCTATAAATTTGTGTTCCATTTCTTGGTTAGTCGTAGAAGCTGACCAGCCTGCAGGGTACCACCATTATAGGGTTTTTCTTCTTATAAAGCTATTTGTGCAACTAACAAAGAAGCTATGAGCCAGGTCTCTGACAGGGGAGACCTATGAGCCAGTGTGGGTGAGACTGCTACCTGACTCTTCCTTAGCTTGGCTTCTGTAGATATTATCTTTGCTGGTTGTAATAGGAAATAGAATTAATGAGGTCAGCTGCATGATTTCTAAGCATGATGTGGCTAGCCTCGAACGAGCTGGCAGCTATGTTCAAATTCAGTTCATCTCCCTAGTGCCGGGTCCTCCTTAGTTTAAGCTGCATTTGGAGGACTATTTCCTTTCCTCCTATAGCAAGGGAGTGTGGTGCTTCTGTGTCTCACTGGACAGCCAGTTTTCTTCAGGAAAAACTACTTCTATGCATTCCTACTTACAGGAAGAGATAGTTAAGGTCAAGGCTCTGGACTAGACTGCCTGGCTTTAAACTCTAGCAAGATTGTTTATTAGAAACATGACTTTGGTTAGTGCAGTTAACCTTTCTTTCAGGTTTACCATTTGTAAAAGGAGGGTGGGGGAAACTCTACCTATATCATAAAGGTATTGTGAGGATTAAATGGGTACTTATGCTTATGCATATGTATTCTTTCATAATAGAGTACAGTATCTGACATGTAACATATAATATATAGCATATTAGACTAGATTCATATCTGATACACAAATGGCTAACAATAATCATATTAGATATAATTTATATATTAAAATCCAAAGACTTACTTGAAATAGGAAATAGTTCTTAATAAATGTAGTCATATTTTGGTTTATATATCTAGTCCCAGAGCTAAACAATCAAAATGTTTTTTTAAATACTTATATTCTACTTTGATTGATTTAACTTAAGAGTATGATTTTAATTTAATTTCAAATCAGCGGTGTAAAACTTTCATAAGCGATTGAACCTGAGTGTGAAGTTGTGGGCTGGGTGCATGGTCCTGCGCTTGCCATGGGTGGCACATAAAGAACGCTGGAGTGGGGACATTCACATGGAAAGTTTTAGTCTATTTTCTCCCTCCTGTAAATATCTGGTGTCTAATTACAAGGACCTATGTGGTTCGAAATATCTACACTGACAATCTGAGTTGATTAAGTTGGAAAACAAAAACAAAAACAAAAATACCCCTGTCAAAACCCAACCGTATTTTGGGTAAAAGATGGATGGCCCAGGGAAGAACCAGGAGGCAGGAGGCCAGGCCTTCCACGAGCGTGCCATGTCCAGTCCCACTCTCATTCTGCTTGTGTTTACCTTTCTGATTACTGCCCTGGATGTCACGGAATAGTCATGACTCTTAGAGGTCACCCAGTTTACTGCTTCCCTTCACAAGCAAGGACGTGAGATTCACTATGCAAAAGTGACCTGCAAGTCACAGAAACTGAGTTGTGTTTATTTATTATTTCCTTTTGATTTTTTGAGACAGGATCTCAGGATATAGTTCGCTGGCCTTGAACTCCATGCAATCCTCCTCCTTCAGCCTCTGAATGCTGGAATTACAGGCATGTGCCACCACAGCCAGCCTGATTTGAGTTTAGAGGGTAAAGTCCTGGCAAGATAACTTGTTATTTCACTGTAATCAGCAATCTCTGCTTCCTATTCTTGGGCGGTAAAAGAACACCCAAGTTCTTTTGTAGATATTTTAGTCTTTGAAACTTCTTAACAATGTGTAAGAATGTACATCTGAAGATTTAGGCTTACAGTAATTTATTTTTCTGTGTTTTTTCATGCAAGCAAACCTGCAACAAGAGTTGCTGGAAGAGTTCACCTCAACATCCACAGGTGGTGCAACAGCAGCTGTTAACCTGCCGTGCTACAAGCTGATGTGGAGCCTGTTGCTTCTTTGCCAACCACACCCTTGTCTGAGGAGCTGCACTTCACTTGAGTAGTCCATGCTGCTTACCCTGCTGTTTTCACACACGTGAGCTCACATGTATGCTTGCAGCGTCTTCATCAAGGAGGCAAAGAATTACCATGCTGCCGAAGTGCGTGTGGGGTACTGCTCACTATGTGTGGTGCGCGGCGGAGCGTGGCCTGAGTAGTTCTTTACCTTGTCCTTTCCTGGAAAAGATCTCTAGGCACCAGAAATGCTCAACTTGCTAAACGGTACAGGTGAATGTTTACTGTCATGAATACCGCCAGGTATATAGTATGCTTCAAATTGGCTTTCATGTGAAGGGACTTTGTAAACCAAATGGGTCAAAAATGACATAAACATTGCTGATCACTTTCCTCGGTGGCCCCATGATCTCCTTGATCAGAAAATTTGGGACACCACTGATTTATAGGATGTCACAGCACAGGTTTTCTTATGTCCTGAGTCCTCAATGACCTTGAAGTGCTAGGGCCAAAATATTGGCTATCCTTGTAGCCCCTCTATTTCTCAAATTTTTGATCTGCAAACTTTAGTTGTTAAACATCCAGAAGAGAAGCTTAATGATATTATTACCCTGTAACAGAGGCAGTTGAGCTTAACGTCACTATCTGTCTGAATATCAAACACCTTAGATATAACATGGAACTGCTATTTTCCAGCAACCATGGATATTCTAAAATTTAAAACTCTATAGAATGTGAAAAAATTACACATTTGTACACAGAAATTTAGCAATGTATTAATTATTGTAAATGTCGTACTAGCCTGTTTTAAAACTATTTCATTGCTATTTTATCTTTTTTTCTCACTAAAATGAATTTTTTTAAAAAAGAAAAACAATGACATAACATGGTGGTGGAGGCCGGGCTTAGGCTTAAAAGAAACAAATACTCAGCTTCCCTAAAAACAGTGAGCAAATGACATGAGGTGCTCTGAGCCTAATAGGGGAAGGATACAGTTTCTCCCCTTTCTCATCACATGATTTAAAAACAATCTCCCTAACTCAGAAGCTTATTTGCTGCTTATTTTATTCCTAGTTTAGAAGCGGCCTGGACTCCCTCCTCAGAGAATAGCTCGGCATTTCAGAGGTACACTGGGAAGAGAAGAGCGCAAGAGTATCAGTGCATGCCTCCTTGCTGTCCCCTTGGCCGCCTGTCCTTCTCCTTCCTCGCTCCCTCCTGCCTTGTCATGGTAGGAGCTGCCCTGGGATTTAACTTCTCTTCCAGCCTTCCAGTCCTCTTGTATCTCTCCACTTAGGGATGACCTCTAGAGCCCTGGATCTCATCCTTACCTGAGTGTGACTCAGCCCTTGGGTCAGAAGAATGCTATCAGGCTATTTATGCTGTGGTGTCGTTTCCCCTAGTGCTCAGTGTACCAATGTCCCTAACAGCCTGGCCCTTCCCTCTAGTCTGCTATCTGTCTTCATCTTTCATTAGCACAGCTGATTTTATTAAAAACAAAGGGGAAAAAACCCATAAAACTGAACAAAGAATCAAAATTGCTCTTCTGTGAAGGCGAGCATGTGCAGTAAAGTACTATAGTGGCCGAGGTGAGCGCTTAGGCTCAGGAGTCATCTCACATCCGTGTCCTTGTGACAGGAGCACGGGGGAAGCAAGTCAGCAGGGTTAGGGCACAGTCAGCTTGTGACCACAGAGCGGGAAATAGTCACCTGGTTCTCACTAGGAACTATTATATCCATGGTCTCACTGGCACATGCATTAAACCAACAGAGTTAAGCTCGCCCAATCTGTAATATCCAGCCTTTGTGAACACAGCATACCACACTCTCCTTCCAGTATGGCTTGGGTTTTGCACCAGCATCTGAACAGACTGTCAAGTGGGGACTGAGTGAGTCTCGTGGTGCCTATGCCCAAAGTCAGATGTAAATAAGCATTATTCAGATCTCAAATTTGAAAACTTGGGAAAAAGGGAGCCTTTTCCGAGACCATCACACCACAGATTTCCACCACAGATGATGGGTCTGAATGATCAGAATCAAAAAACAGAGCCATTTCTGAAGCACCCATAGGTTCGCTTCTACAGTTTTCTATGCGGCAATTCACAAACCAATGGATAAGTAATGCTGTACTAAAAGGAATTTAAGCCTGTCAGGTTAATTACACAATATTAGGTACGAAAACAAACAGTGCAACACAAAACATAGCTACATCATTATTTGCAGTAAATGTTAACTCTAAATAAGTGCAACCTGTCCATAAATGCTTGCTATAAACTAATTAAAAAAATAAAATTTGATGGATAAACATGAAAAAAAAATTCTCACCGAGAATTTTTTTTTTAAATATCAGCACTCATTTAGAGTTTGGGATTTGTGAAAGAAAGCTTTAAAAGGAGCAAACCTGATTGGCTGTGGCTGTTGCTGCGAAGGGGACACTTGTTGCAGGAGTTGTTGCTGCAGAGACAGTGGCGGACGTAGCGCTGTGCATCATGGGTACTTTCAGGAGGGGAACCATGGGAGCAATGAACAGGAGGGTGTAGCATTATGGTAATAGAAGTGGTATTTTGGCATGGTGAATATCAGAGCAGCAAGCCATCATGGGTTAAACCAGCAGATGGCATGCAATCACAATGCAAAGCAAGGAAGCATGGGAGAGAAATAAAAAAGGGAAAATAGCTTATTACAAGTACAATTAAAGGAAGTTTTAAAACATAATCAGTGATTCCCAGAAAGGCCAAAGCAGATTACTTTGGTTGATGTATTTATAAACATTTTATTTCTAACAATATCTCCCTTCCTAAATCAGAGTGTATAGTGAATGTAAGTAATAGCTGTTTCTAAAAATATGATTGGTAATAGCCAATGGAGTAAGAATATGTCCTAATTAAATTTAGAATGCTCACAAAGTCTAAAATGTTTGTAGGCCTAATTTGGGATAGGATGTCCTTTGGAATTAATTACAGTTAAATTGAATTTTTTTCAATTTGGCGTTACTCATGTATACTGGAATTGCTGTGAATTATGTTTTATTTTGATCAATAAACAGTGAGGCAGAAATTTTGGCCTTGCTATAGAGTAGCCAGGCAAGTTCTGCCAAAGTTTATTTTTTTGGATTCTAAGGAGAACTAATCCATATGTCCTAAAGACAGACTTTTGTACCAAAACACTGAAATGTGTGAGGCTAACTACAAGCTATTGAAACTTAGTATCTATGTGAATGTGAAGGTACAAAAAGATCCACAAATTTATACTTAAGAACAGTAAGCAAAACAGCTCAGACATTTGGTTTCAAATAAATCCATGTAATTTTTTTTTAAATAAATACTTCTGGGAAACTCTGATAACTCTAACACACAGCAAAGAGGAGATAAAGGCACACCACTATGAAACTTTAAAACATTGATGAAATTAGCCTGCCTCTCTGTTTTTCTTATGCTATACCAGATATACTATAAAGAGAAACAAAACACAAATCATTAAAAAGCAGACTCACACTTGTGGTTTCATGTTTTTGTAGAGATTGTTTTAGCACAAGAGGTCACGTTAAAACTGTCATTTTCTTAAACATATAAGAACATCGTAAAAAAAAAAAACCCTGTAGATTAACTCTAAAGCCAAATAAACGTTCAGATCTATTTCCTAAAACATTTCTACCGTCTCTGAAATAAAGTTCAAACAAATGAACGCACTGTACATCATATAAAAGACAAATAAAAAAGGTTGAAACCTACCAATACTGGTAGCGGGTGTCATGCACAAAACTGAGCCTGATGTCATGCAATGGTGGGTGGAAAAAGTGAATAAAGGGAAAGAAACAGGTTAGCAGTTTAGAGTTAACATTCAAAGTGAGACTGAAGCACAATCAGAAATAAGTAGGGTTAGTCAACACAGTGTTTTAGGGCCATCCACATTGTCAGTCCAGACACAAATATATCTAGCTTGTTTAAGTCAGTAACACTCCAAGCTCGCTCTTAGATTACTTTTCATCCTTTCTATTCATATCCATCAACAAGATTCTAATCAGACTGACGTGTGGTAATGCCATGGTGTCCTTCCTCTAAGATCTCCATGTATTTTACAGACATTATCAAATTAATCCTCTGAGGTCGGATGTATTTTACAGATGAAAAATCTGAGGCACAGTAACTCCTCCAAGGTCATGCGCAGTGAGAGTAGGGCAAGGCTAGAAACAGGATTCTTCCTAGATCCAGATCTTTCATTCACTAGATTATGCTGCACTCACTGCATTCGAATTGTGTTTGATTATGGACAAATTATACATCAAAAGAGCAAATAAAAAATTGATTTGATTATAAGCTGTGTGAAAGCCAGTAATGTAGGAAGATGGAGGCTCCCGGGCAGAGTGGCCTGCATTTGTCTGAGATCTACGCTCTGCTTTAAGGTTCACTATGTTAAAGCGTGGCACCTAGCAAGGAAAGCTACACACTGCTGAGGCAAGTTAATGCAAAATGAGGGCTGAATCAGGACTCAGGCTCAGGGATGTTTCCGAGTTCCATGAAGTGATACCTGAGAGGGCCCTTTGGCAGAACGGGGAAATCCCGAGTTAGTGGCTGAGAGGTGGGGTGTCTCGGCGTTCCCTTGGGACGAGCCGCCTTCCCTATGGGTTGTCTCATGGTGGGGTGAACCAGGAGTCTGACCAGGATGAAAATGTGTGCTGTGGAGAGCTGGAAGAGAACTGCCTCACAGCTTTGAGGGCCCACCCACCACCGCTTCTAGGTGCTGCACGGGTGTGCGGGCTGATGCCTGGGTGTGATGTGGGTGGCAGGAAGTGATCTTCAGTAAGCACAGGTGTGCACACTTCAGCTCTCAGAGCTGCCTCCCGGGATGTCGGATGAGAAATCTGAAGGCTGTCTGTCTTTATTCTCTTTGCTGAGTACTTCACCCCAGAGGGAGACTTCTTAGCCCATCTGCGTTTTGATCAGGCTAACATTTCCTACTCCGAAAAAGGGCCTGTTGAACTGGCTACTTCAAGAGTCTTCAACAAACACGCGCGCCAGTTCATCCAGCTTCACACACACACACACACACACACACACACACACCCTTCAGAGTGCTTTCTCAGGTCTGTCTCTCACCTTCACAAACTTCCGAAAGGTTACTTATGTGTTCCTTTCCACATCCGGGCTCCTTTTTATTGCTTACTTCTCTCCCATATGGTTTTGTTTCTCCTCTCCACTTAAACTGCAAATGTCAGTCATCAAAAAATTCCACACTGCTACACGGGGAGGCTGAGGCCTAGTCTGTGTCCAGCCTGGCAACTCAGCGACTTCATGAGAGGCTGGCTCAAAAAATTTAAAAAAAGGAAAGAAAAAGAAAGAAAAGAAAAGAAGGAGGAGGGGAAGAGGCAGAAGTAAAAGGAGAAAGAGGAAAAGGAGGAAGAGGAGAAGAAGGAAAAAGCTGGGGATAGAGCTGAGTGGGGTGGTCCTGGGTTCAGTCGCCAGCACAGGCTGGGAGGGTGGGGTGGAAAGAGCAGAACTTCGCGTTGCTGCCGCTGGTAGGAAGCCCTACCCCATGGTCTTGCCCATAACAGCTCCCTAAGAAATGACTGTCATCCCTTAGGTTTTTGGTCACACACACATACACACACACACACACACACACACGCACACTTTTTTCCTGGCAACTTTCTTGCTTGCTTGGCAGATGCTCTTCCTTCCTTGAGCTCTGTATCTCTACCTGCAGGATGTTTTCAGACTCAGTTCTGATTCTTTTCATCTCCTGTACATGTTTTCCTGGTGCGTCATTCAATCCATGGATTTAAATACCAGCTCATGGCTTCTACACTTCTGTGTCCTGCCCAGATCTCTTCTCTAAGCCCAAGGTTTTCTTTTACGTGCTTTCCTGCCTCTTGGGCCTCCAACTCAGAAAGTTAAAACTTGATCTCCAATACCTGGTGGGCAGGGCTGTCCATGGAGACCTCTGGCCTGAACTCAAGCTCGGTCTGGACCCTACTTGCCCCTTTGACATTCCCAGGCTCCATTCACCAGTCAGCCAAAGCAGTCCTGCTTCCTTAATGCAATTTCAGAAATGCATTTATCTGTCCACTGCCACTGCTGTCCTCTAGTTCTGCTCACCAGTCTCTCTTATGTGACAACAGCCTAACAGGTCTTCCTGCCCCCAGCCCCCGCCATTCTCCAATCTGCTGACACAGCCAACACCTCTTAAGGTGTGCCTGGCCTCTGCTGCAAAGGATCTGCTGGCTGCTACTGCTTGTGGGACGAGGACCCGAGGTCCCACCTCTGACTTCCTTTCCACGCCATCCCCCATCTCTCTCCCCTGGCACTGGGAGCCAGATGGGTCTTTCATTGCTCTGAATGCAGCCCATGCCACTTCTGCCCTAGTTTGGAGCATCCCTCAAGCTGTCCCCTCCATCGACAACAATCAGCCTCTTTCTTCATCTTCCATCTTTCTGTCTTCTCAAGGTACATGCTACTTCTTCAGAGTACTGTTCACCTGCTCTTTCATTACCTTCCCAAGCCATATAAATAAGTTCTCTATTTTAATCTTTTTGAATGCATTATATTTTCATTCATGTACTCTGACAATCTTTAATTATATATTTCGGGGGGTATTTGGTAAGCCTCTATCTCTCCTCTTCTATGGTAAAGGCCGAGAGACCCTATCTGGCTAGGCCTATGGGTCACACAGTAGGTGGTTAATGTGTTAGATGGATGTACTTAGCTACCTGTGAGGTACGGGGAATAATGTGTTCTTCAGATTTATGCAAGCCCCAGGCTTGTGAATGATTTCCTGTTGAGGTTCACTACGGCTGGATTCAAAGTCACCCATATGAAAACTGCCTCTTAACCTCTTAAGTTCCAAAGTGGCTCTCAGAGGCCTTTTTCGAATCATGTATACTATGGTCATCTCAGTGACAGATAACTGATAACAGCTCCTGTAGCCACCATGGGTCTTGGTGGTTATGTCACTTCATCTTTAGTCCTAGAACTGGCAAAATGGTCAACCAAGTTAACCGGATAAGCCTTTCGCTCTTCTTGGCCCCAGAGGTATGTGTGTATTGGAAAAACACAGCGTTAGCCACGTGAGTGATCGCTGACCTAATGCCAGATCTTGGTCCAACTTTGCGAGCCACATCTCTGCCATTCTCCCCTCCCCTCTTTCCCACAAATACTTTGCTCTGCAGCCACCATGAACAACTGCCTGTTCTTCAGATGTTTGCTTCCTGTCCCTGCCCAGTGGCAAGATCTCATTTCCCTTTCAACAAGTCAGGCGGAGCTTCTCTCCTCTGGAGAGCTCCTCTCTCTATCCGTGGCAACCACGAGCTGTGGTGCCCTCAGGAGGCAGAACACGGTGCCTCCTTTTCTTCCCTTCAGTCCTACACAGCTGTCCTCAGACCCTCGCCCATCCTGAACGCTGTGCATTCTACTTGGGCTTTACCTACTTCTCATTTGCATTTTTATTACTGACTCTGTAACCCAGAAGATGCTGTGTGTTTGAGAAACATTTGCTGAATTGAATGGGACAGATAAATTTCACTGTGGTTGTGCAAGTATAGTTTCTACTGATCTGGTAACTGTCTCGTGAGTTGTGTGGTGACTTTATGTACCATGGATGGCTTCTCATCACTAGCAACATCCGGGTAAGTACATTCCCATGTGACGTACTTTGTGCTTCTGAAGTAATGAAATAAATCAAGAAAGGCCACTGTCCTGACCAGCTGAGGCCTTTTGTTAGGGCACTAATTCCACAAACAAAGACTTATCACATATTTCCTGCTGCAGGTGCACAAACACTTCAGCTCTAGCACATGCATGTCAGAATTATCTGGGTAATTTCGCACACCACACTGCAGTGTGGATACAGCCTCAGTTTGCCCATCTGCAAAATGCACATAGTTACTCTTGCCACTGACAGAACTGCAACATCTTGAAGAATAATGAGATAACTTCTATAAAAATACTTGCAGTAACTCAGAATAAACCTGTCAGATAAATGCCAGGAATTATTTAGCTGCTATTTTTGTAACTATGTGTGGTTTTGCCACCTTCCTAACATAGCAAAGAAAATGTATAACCACTTGGTTAAAATAATCCTTATCAAAAATGGGGGGAAAAAGGGAAAAATCTCACTTATTGAAAGCGTGGTGGTGGAGCTGGGGAGATGGCTCAGTGGAATAAGCACTTCCCTGGCAAGCACAAGGGCCTGAGTTCAATCCCTGGTTCTGCCCAAAAAATTAAAAAAATAAATAATAATAAAAAAAGAAAGCATGGTAAGCTATCAACCAGGGCAATAATTATCCTAGTATGGCTTTGGAGGAGAATTTATGTTTTTTTTGTGATGTTAATGCCCTTTATAGCCTGAAGGGAGATTCACACTGTGTCCGTGGCAGAGTTCCGGTAGCTTTTCAGAAACTTTGCTATGAATGACCTTCCAATAAAGGGTCCTCTGAAGGCCAAAAATATGTGCTTCACTTCATTTATAATTGTTTATGTGAACCATTTCCAGAAAAACAGAAAATCTGTCCATGTAAAACTGGTGGGCCCACCAGCTGCCAAGTTACAAAAATTATTCTGGAACATCATTTGATAAGCAGAGATTTAAAAACAACCACTATTAATAAGCATTATTAATGATGAATATTATTATTATTACTTTTAAAATCAAATTGAAAATGTGGTTTATAGGAAAGGAACTCTGAAACAAAAATGTGACCTAACACGAACGCTGAAATTTCTCTTACGGATTTCAGTGAAGAGCATGCTAATTTCCTTTTAATAAAACTATTTTCTCTCTCACCATTTAAAAGAAATGTAAACATTTCTTCAAAGTTTAAACGTCATTTCGGAACACAACATGTGCGCATCTTTTCACCATGATCTCTGCACCACGTGACTTCCTTCGGGTGCCCAGGATCTAGTGGCCCGGACCCTCGCCGGCTTTCAAAGCCCGAGCTGTTCCAACAGAATCCACCAGAGGGCAGCAGCGCACAACCACAGCTGCTAACGCCTACTAGGGGCCATGACACACTACGTTTCATCAAACGCAATCAGGCGATGGATTTGGGTATTATTCATCCTTGCTTTGGAAATATTTGAGTGGCTTCTAGGCGAACTGTTTTCAAGTGAAGATTCTTTCAGTTATTTAACCAGTTATTGCTGGCTGGGACTGTGAAATATGCAGAAAGGGCTTCAAAAGTCTTACGAGGCTGAGCTCCTGGGTGCGTTCCCAGAAGACGGTAAGGACAGTAAGAAACGTGTTGCCAAAGCAGGTGTGTCCTTTCAAGCGTTTCTCCTCAGTATATTCTTCCTTAATGTTTCTGTCCCTTAAACTCGTGGTTAAGAGATCTACTCAGGGTAAGCTGACCTTCCATGATTATTTAATGATTACATGATTCTTAAGTAGGTTGCAGGTACAAATATTGCTGTGCTACAACAGCATGGAATGTCACTAACTAAGGCTACAATACAGCAAAACTTCCATATACTGAATTAGAGTCCCTTTATAACTCTATGAGTTTCTTTTAAGATAAGCTTAGGAAAATTTTAATTTTCTTATCTAATTTATAGTTTTCATATAATAAATATAGTTGTTTAGTGGTAACTGACTCATGTAACAGTATGGTTATAACACAAAGTATCATGGATATTTATTTAGCTCCCTCTAGTCTTAAGTCTTGATTTGCTGTGAAATTTGAAAGAAGGAATAATCCAGTGGAAAAGTCCAATCACATGGATCAAGATCAATAAAATTATTAATGAAATGTTCTTCACCTATATTTGCCTTGTGCTCACTATCATAGAATGGGGACTTTTGACTCTGAAATAAAAGGCTTAACAGATGGTCTTCCCAGCAAGGTTTAAATCTCTTCTGCTTCTAACACCAACTAACAGGCGAAATCCACAGTCAGGTCTGTGTAGTTTGTGTGTGTGTGTGTTGTGTGTGTGTGTGTCTGTCTATGGTTAATGATGTAGTCAAAAGGGAGAGAACTGACATGCCTTATACTTTTATTTCTTCACCTGTAGGTGTGCTGTTTTGCTATATTTTAAAAAATCTACTGTGATCTGGACATTGTGGAGAAGCATGTGGCATCCACAGCTGGAGACCGGGTGCATGGTGTCCTGCACGTGAGCTGGCCCAGCACAGGGAACCTAGCTTCCACAGCTTCCCTAGCTTCCACAGCTTCCCTAGCTTCCACAGCTTCCCTCAGCTTCCA
>NDGN011359427.1:0-10543 GCA_002564285.1 Tympanoctomys barrerae | reverse complement strand
ATAACATTTGAAAAAAAAAAAAAAAAGAAACAACTAAATGTCATTCTTTTATAACAAAGGGACAAGCAAATAGCAAGGAACCAATGCTCAACAGCATTAACTCATTGATTTTCAACCCAGGAAGAAGTAGAAAGAGATTTTATTTGCCTATTTTAATGATTACTTTTTGTACTGAAAACTGCTTTAGTTTAATGTATTTTTTTCTGTATCTAATTATGCTAGTATTTTGTTCCTCCTAGAAAATAACAAAAAGTTCACTTTCAAGAAAAGCTTTATATTTTTCTTAGTATGATGTCTCAACCCAGGCTTTCTTTTTCTTTATGTATTTGGTACAGGATCTCACCACACAGCTCGGACTTGTAGTGATCCTGTGTTCAGCCTCCCCAGTGCTGGGATTACAGGTATGTGCCACCACACCACACCTCATCTTGGTGGCTGGCTCAGCGCACCTGGGGGCAAGGTCAGCACAGCACATGGTGACAGGGATTGAACCTGGTCCCTGTGCTTGCCTAAACAGGTGCTTGGTCCACTGAGCTATCTTGCAGGCCCTCAGGTTTTCTTAAATAAGAAAAGTACTGAGATTTCTTTTAAAACTCTCCCAGCTACTACCTAATAATCACGCTCATCCGAACTACTATAGTAGTCTAATTGGTCTTGGCACTTCTATTGTCTTTTCTTTTTACACATGCCAGTGGCAAAATAGACATCTTAAGGCACCAGCACTCTACCTTGAAACAATGATTCTTATGAGAGTGATGCAAGATGTTAACACTGAATATATGGGAACACTCTACATCTGCAAATTTTCTGCAAGCCTAATATTATTTCAAAATAAAGATTTTTTGTGTTGTTTTAAACTCCCATGGTTTCCCATCACACACTAAATATAAAATCTTTATCAGCACTTCAAATAAATTCTAAATAGGAACCCGTGCCTCGGTCTAGCGCTCCATTTCTTTTCATGATCCTCTATCCTCATCCAGGAATTGTCACACTGGTCTTGCTGCCAGTCCCCAGCCACAGAGCTTTTTCCCTGGCACATGCTCTCTGCCATGTCTGGAATAGGATGCTCTTCACCCATTCTCAGCATAGCTCCTTCCACCTCACTTCTCTGCAGTGGAAGCCACAGTGTGAGCATGAACACTTTTTACCTAAAATAATCTCCTTTCTTATTATTTTCTGATTCATCTTGATTCCTATGTCTTCCTACAACCTACTTTCAAGAAGTGTCTATTCACTTTTTGGTGTAACATACCAACTTGAATTTAAATTCCACAAAGGCAAAGAGTCACTTCCTATCTCTAGACATCTAGAATATAAGCACAAATAAACAAGTAACAAATGATCCTCAACATTAAAATCACAAAGGGAATTTATTTTATGTTTCATTTCATGGGAGTAGTATTTGAGGCTGGCCTTGAACTCAGTATATACACTCAAATTTGCAGCGATACTCATGCCTCAACCTGCTGAATATTGGGACTACATGTGTGCAGCACCATGCCTGGCTCTTAATTTTAAACTTTAATTACTAATAAAATCACGAGGTATAAATTCATGTCTTATATGAGTGAATATTCTAACATATACAAACATAGTAGTGAATTAACTTCTTGACTGAATTTTCTAAGGTATACAAAATATTTCATTATGTCATTCTAGAATAAGAAAATATAAAGAGAAGCTATTAAAGGAATTAATATATATATATATCAAATATAAACAAATCTCCTAAAATTACCTGAAAAATCCAAATTAATGCAAGGATTGGTCATTTTTTTAAAAAGGATCCTTTTTTAAGTCCTAGGATTTCTTTTCTTCTATCCTATACAAAATGATTCTATTAGCAGTATTTCCAGGGCAAGTAGTAAAAATTTTTAAAGGAATTATTCTAACACTAGCCTAGACAATAAACATTAAGTGTTTACTATACATTATTAAATGTAATCCCCATTAGCCTAAAATGTACATTTCATTGTGGTAAAACTTGTATGGCATAAAATGTACCACTTTAACCCACCTTTAAGTGTGCAGTTATGTATATCTGTACTATTATATAACAATCATCATCTATCTTCAAAACTTGTTAACACCTTCCTCATCAATGTTTTAAACTATTCCTCAGGTACAGAAACAGACTAGGAAAAGGTAAGAAACCATTGAAGTTATTAGATTTCAGTTTGATTGCCCTCTTTCATATGAAACAAAGGACATAGTAGAGGGACAACCAAAGCTGAAGCTATTTTTCAGAAAATAAGTGGGAGGGCTGGCCAAATAGCTCAGCAGATTAAAGCAACTGCATGCAGGCACAGGGGCCAGGGGTTCTATCCCCAGGCCCCACCCCTAGGACATGCTGACATGGTGATTGAGACTGGGCATGTGGTGCATGCCTGTAATCCCAGCACTTGGGAGGCTGTAAATAGGCAGATCACTACAAATCCAATCTAGTAGTCAGATCCTAAACACCCTGTAGATCCTTCCCTAAAAAAGAAAGAAAGAAAAAAAGAAAGAAAGAAAATAAGTGGTACTTTGGTTCACTAATACTTTTGTGAACGATTCAGTTTATCAACAGGAGCATTTGGCAAGATTTGTTTTTGTTTTCAAACTCTGCATCAGGTGAGAGACTGTAGTCATCTTTCCTGCAAGAATCTGAATGCGTTGCCTTTTCCAGAACTGTGGAATGAATTAAGTTCACAAAGGTACCAATGGACTTATACTTAATTCTAGTTGAATCAATTGCAGACTGAAACTTCTAAAAACCCCTCTAATTTTATCTCTTTGTTTTGTATATTAAAGTGATTTTTCCAAGTTTACATTACTAATTATTTGTCTAGATTAATTCTGAAAAATAAATTGGTTCTTAAAAAGTACCAAAAGGCAAAATAATAAGTATGTCAGTAAAGGTTATGCCCATGTCTCTAATTACTCTTTCCATTAAAAGTTGTAGTCTGAACTGGACATGGTGGGGCATGCCTGTAATCCCATGTATTTTGGGAGGCTGTGGCAAGGGGATCACAAATTCAAGCTTTAGTTAGCAAGATCCTAGCAAAACAAAAAGGAAGCAAGCAAGCGGGCAAGAGGGAAAAAGAAAGAGACTGGGAATGCAGCTCAGAGGTAAGGTTTATGCCTAGTAAGCATGAAGCCCTGTGTTTGATTCCCAGGACAGTGACAGAGAAAAAGAATTGTAAGCCATTTTATCACTCTTGATTTTCGGCTGCTGTCCCTCTGTCACTTATAAGGCTATAGTTTAACTTAAGAAGGCCTACAACTTCAGATTTTGCTCTCTTGATACAACCCTAAGTGCCATGTGGGAGCAAGCCTCAAATACCACATGGGTCCAGCATCTCTGCTGACTCTCATTTAGGCTCCTCTATTAGCAGCCCCAACCCTACAGCTGGTGAGCCAACCAAGAAAATGCCCAAACATCCCACAAAATCATCAAGAACAAGAGATAAAAAGTTGTTGGGTTTTGGTCACTAAGTTTTGGCTGAAATAGTAAATAACAATGATCAATATAAAGTTCAGTAGGGGCTGGGGATTTGGCTCAGTGATAGAATGCTTGCCTAGCAAGCTGGAGGCCCTGGGTTCAGTCCTCGGCACTAAAAACAAAAAATAACCCCCCCCAAAAAAGAAAAAAATATATATATATAAAGTTCAGGAATAAATCTCTCTTTACTAACCGAGCACACTGTTTAAAAATCCTAGATTGGGGCCAGCCAGATAGCTCAGTGGACTAAAGCACATGCTTAGGCAGAGCGCTGCGGCCTGCTTAGTTCTCCAGTGTGCCGTGCCAGCCCCGCCCCCAGGGCATGCTGAGATGGCGATTGAGACTGGGCGTGTTGGCACATGCCTGTAATCTCAGCACTTGTGAGGCTGAAAACAGGAGAATCACTACAAATACAATCTGTGTAGTGAGACCCTGTAGACCCTGAACCCTGTACTAAATACATTTTTTTTAAAAAGTCCTAGAAATTTAAGATTGGGTCCCATAGTAGTTAAAGTAAATTGATTCAATTAGTTTTATCTTAAGTACTAACAAACTGTTAATACAGGTAGTGGAGTTAGTCAGGTATAACATTTTTGTACAAAAGACTTCATATTGTATTAAGAGTTAACACAACCTACCTCATTTCATACCACCATTTTCCATTACAAAGGGAAATGTAAATATGTAGTCTAAAACCTTTACATTCCATTGTAAAGGTTTTAAAAATACACCATGTGATTACATAACTTAAGTTTTATAACCTGGATATACTCAACATAAATCAGGCCTTTCTTACTGTTTAGACGCCACCCTGATAATCATTAAATGCATCAAACGATGTCAAACTGGTTTAGTATAGTATTTGCTGATATAGGCACAGCATTTGGCCAACATTAAACAGTCCTTTGCCCTCAAAACTTTCTAGTGCCTCTATTTCTTTTCTGTCAATTATGTGTCCCAGAGGCAAGATCCTTCAATGTACAGTGTATCAGAAACTTGTTATAATTTTGCCTATGTAAACTTGGCAAGCTTTCTCACAGGAAAACCAAAAAGATTTTCTCTAAAGTTCCTAAATTATAGCATACTATTTCTTAGTGTTCAAAATCATGTTTATGCATAATTGCAGTAAATTAATGGTTATAAGCAACACTATCCAGCTTCTATTTGGAGCATCTCTATCATCCTAAAAAGTTCTCTGTGCCTACTATTTCTAATTAATCTTTCTTGTAATCCTAGCCCTATTGCAAATACCAATCTATTTTCAGCTTCAATAAATTTCCCCTTGCTAGACATTTTCTATAAAACAATCACATAATACATACAGTATCTTACACCTGGCTTCTTCACCTTACCTAACATTTTCAGTGTTTAGTACCACTATCTCAGTTCCTTTTAACTGCTGAATAATAGTTAAATATATATAATACATTTCTTTAATTATTGATCAGTTGATGGGCATTTGAATTGTCTCTAGTTTGGGGCTATTCTAAACAATGAATGCTTCTATGAACAAGTCTCTGGGCAGATGTGTTTTCATTTCTCCTGAAAAAGATTCCTAAGAGTAGAATTACCTTTTTCCATAGTTCTTAACTGCTCTCAGGTATGACTGAGATAGGTAAGTAAACTGAAAGTTCTTTAAATAAGAATTACTATAATAAAACATAACTTATTCATTTGTGAACATATGATCACAATCATACTGTGAGATTGTGGAAACAGAAAAAACTATGTATACAGTAATGATCCTATCCTAAGTAAGTCTCACTTTATGGGATGATAATATGCTCCTTGAGAGAATGCATAGATAATATTTAAACATAAAATATTCTTAGTTTGAAAACACATTTTTCAGCAAGGCATGTTAGTAGATGCCTATAATCCCAGCACTCGGGAAGCTGAAGCCCAAGGATCCAGGAGGATCACTCCTAGTTCAAAGCCAGCCTGGGCTACAAAGAGTTTAAGGCCAGCCTAAACTATATAGCAAAATTGTTTTAAAAAGACAAAAACATTTTTAAAAAATATTTTTGGAACAGAAAGAAAACATACTTCTCAAAATATTTCAATAATTACTCTGTGGGACTCAACTTACTAATGCATCCTTCTTCCCACTGACTTGAAAATCTAATTTAACACAAAAGACAGTCTCTTACAAAATTCTTTCCTAATAATCTAGCAATCAAACCCAAAATTTTAATTACATTTTTATACTAAAATGTATACTGAAATAAAGTAAAATGTATAATGGAGGGCCAGCCAAATAGGTCAGCAGATTAAAGCGCCTGCTTAGGCAGATGCACAGGCCAGAGGTTCAATCCCCGGGCCTGCTGTGCTGGCCCCGCCCCCAGGGCGCCCTGATAGGGCAAGACTGAGCGTAGTGGCATGTGCCTGTAATCCCAGCACTTGACAGGCTGACCACAGGCGGATCACTACAAGTCTGATCTATGCAGGGAGACCCTATAGACCCTGTACTAAATTAAAAAAAAAAAAAAAAAAGCATAATGGGTAAATCCATAATGATAGTTCTATGACAGAAAATATGTTTACCATTTTTTAAAATGCAAACTAGATTTCAGATGTAAATACAAAGGAGAAAGCTTTGGAAAACAACTATTAGGACAAGTTTTACATATATCTGATGATTTTCTTTATAAAAAAATCCTTTTAAATAAAATTTCCTGTACAAAATAACTTCTGTTAATATAAGGAATTTCTATAATTTTCTTTCTCCAGAGGAGAAACAGATTGCCCTCTATATAGGCATAAGTCACAAGGAAGTCTGAACAGACAGGAAGGGACAGTAACCATGACTCAGCAGAACCCATACTAGCCAATGCAGAAGCTGCAATGCATACCCCCCCCTGCTGTCAGCAGTGCCCCCTTCTTCACTGTGTACCAGAGCAAGGAGCTCATGGTTCTCATGGAACTAAATATATGGTCATCAGGGCAGTGACTAAAGAGATGATACAAATTCTGAAATTTTGGCTGAAAATAAATTTTTTTGTAAAAACTTACTTTAGGAGTTGGGCATGGTGACACACACCTGTTATTCCAGCACTTGGGAGGCAGAGGCATGAAGATTACAATGAGTTCTGGGCCAGCGTGGGCTACACAGTGAGATTAATGCTAGCCTGAACTGTATAGTGAAACCCTATCTCCAAAAACAAAACCAGAAAAAACCTCATTTCAGAAATTTCAAAAAAATTTAGTTGAATTTCCATGAGAAACAATTTTTTATGTGTACCTTTTCTGACACTGGGGACAAGTAGTACTTGTAAAATATAAATCAAAGTAGAACACAGTGCTTATCTTGATTCCTGAGATAAAGCAAGCATGTTATGTGACACATACAAGACTGTGATTCCAATAACACTTCTACAGTTTACTTAGTAGCCAAAAATCTGCACGCTCTTATCAATCCTAGATACTTTTCTCTCTCTCTCAGTACTAGGGTTTGAACTGAGGACCTTGTGCTTTCCAAGCAAGCTTTTATGCCTCTGAGCTACATATCCAGCCCCCAGGTCTTTAAACTTTCATCAATCTACTTTATGAAGTTAAAATAGTATTTCAGGTATAAGGTCATATGCCTATAATCTCAATACTTGGAAGGCTGAGGCAGAAGGATCAGGCTTGGAGGACTGTTTGGGCTACAGAGCAAGTTCAAGGACAGGCTATACAATAAGAATTTGTCTTAAAATTAAAGTTGACTGATTAACTGAACACCTCACTTCTCATTTCCTAACCAAAGTGGACTAGGAAACCCTCAGCAATATTTTAACAGGTCCAGACCAAAACTGAGATCAATAAATTTCACAAATATACTGTAGCTAGTGCTTCAGCAGGTCAAAAATAACAAATTATGTATACAGAACAGTTGTAAAGATTAGGTATAACAAGACTTTGCAAACAATCACAGTAAATCTACAAATAGACATAACACTCAATACTATATAATCAATTGGACAGGTTAAAGAAAGAACTATCACATAATCCAACAATTTTATTCCAGGTATCTATTCGCAAAAGAAATTAAAATACATATATATATATAAATTTATACCAATGTTCACTAACATTTCATGTAACAATTATAATAATCAATTAAAAACTGACCAAACATCCATAAATTTCATGAATGAATAAAATGTGGTATAGCTACACAATGGAATACTAGTATACTAGTTAGCAATGAAATAAAATATTGATACTGCCATGCTACTTCTATAAACCTTATGATCACATATTTTACTATTCTATTCATACAAAATTTCCACAATAGGCAAAGATGAACAGAAAGTAGGTAAGTGTTTTCCTAGAATGGTCATTGATAGGAAACTGGGAATGAATGTTAGTGGGTTTAGTTTCTTTCTGAAGTAGTGAAAACGTAATTTGGGTAAGCTATTACTTTTTAATTTTTATTTTTATTACATTAAAAAGCATGAACTTCAAATGGGTGAACTGTCCAGTATATAAGCCATCCTCAATATAATTCTGTGATTAGTACATTTCAAATGGATGACTTATATAAGAAATAAAATGACTGTTTATATGTGATGTATATACATTTTTAATTTGTTATGATGAAAGACACTGTCATTAATCCTCCTCAAAACAGTCCTCTGATTTAGAATACATTTATCCCACTGTTCTTGCTACTTTCTGAGACAGTTCTGAAGTTTTCTTTTGTTTTTTTGGTTGCATTGTCATGTCTACCTGGGTGTCCCAAAACAAATCAAAATGTTTACTGTCCCTATCCATGTGACCGGGGAAGAGCAGAGTCACATGTGTGCAGTGTTTCTACGAGCCCATTTCTCCAATAGATCATACTTGGCAAAAGTACACATCTTATTTTTTATTACACTGCATTAAGACACTCATGAAAGAGGACTTCAAAAACTGCTTCAGAAAGTGAGAACAACAGGCTAAGCGAGTTCAAAGCAAGAAATATTTGAAGGGATTATTCACAGTGTCTTTCAGTGTAAAAAAATTTTTTTAATTTAAAAATTTAAATTTAATTTAATTCACCATATAATTTGACTACTCTTTGTATATGAATTATATCTCAATAAAACTTTATTAAAAATAACAATTTTGGCCACCTGTGCCGGTACATTCTTACAATCCCAGCTACTCAGGGGGATAAGGCAAGAAGACAAGTTCAATACCAGACGGGGCAATTTAGTGAGACCCTGTTCCATAAACAAAAAGAGCTGGTGATGCAGCTCAGTGGCAGAATGCCCCTGAGTTTAATCAACAGTACCACCCCATCCTACCACAAAAGAGCAAAAGAAAAATTCAACTAGGTGCTTTAAAAGTTGTAAAGGTTGGGGCCTGCTCCATAGCTCAGTTGTTTAAGAGGCTGCTTCAACAAAGCAGTCAGCCTCAAGTTGCTGTGGTTCCATTCCCACAACTCCAGCCAGCCAAATATGCCCTGAAGGCATTCTGAGCCAGCCAAAAATAAATAAATAAATAAATAAATAAATAAATAGTAAAGGTTAATTAAAGCTCTTAACAAGAAACAACAGAATTGTTATTATGCAAGTAAACAGTTTGCCATGCATATCAAGAAAAGCAGAAATTCTTAATTAGCCCTTAACTTAAAAAAAAATCAGTTATTTAAAAAAATATGTATTTAATCAATTCTTGGTAATCTTCTAAGAAAAAGACTGCATATTGTGGAACTATGTTACATAAAAAATTATGCACAAACATGCACATTAAAGTCTTAAAATTTTTGTAGTATTCATGTCACATTTATGAGTCTTAAGAATGAAATGTAGGGGCCAGGGAGATGGCTCAGTAGAATAAGTGCTTGCCTGGCAAGCACAAGGGCCTGAGTTCAATCCCCAGTTCCACCAAAAAAGAAAAAAAAAAAGAAAGAAAAGAAATATATAAAAAAAATAATAATTTTTAAAAAAAGAATGAAACGTACATAGGAGTAAATTCAGGAAATTTTCATAATAAACCTTTCTTATTTAGAGTGACTGTAAAAGCTCTGAGTCAGCCAAATAATTTCACTTAAAAAAAAAAGACTTCTCCATAGTCATGTTTTTAAGAAGTGCATATACTTTGAATCATCCATTTTGTAGTCAGAAACCAATTCAATCAGAAATAAAACCAAGATCTCTAATCAGTATTTTAAAAACAAAACACGGAATTCTAAAAACTTATTTTAAAAGCACTTTATCAGACATTTTTATTAACTGACTGGCATGAAAACATTTTTTTCAGTAAAGTGATATCAATAGGCTAGTCACAAGGGCTGGCCAAATAGCTCAGCGGATTAAAGCGCCTGCTTAGACAGACAGACCCACAGGCTGGGAATTTGATCCCCAGGCCTGTGGTGCTGGCTTTGCCCCTGGGACACACAGAAATGGCAACTGAGACAGGGTATGGTGGCGCGCACCTGTAATCCCAGCTCTTGGGAGGCTGTAAACAGGCAAATCACTACGAGTCCAATCTAGTAGTGAGGCCCTGAACACCCTGTAGAACCTTCCCTAAAATACAGAAAAAAAAAAAAAAAAAAAAAAAAGAATAGGCTAATTACAAATCTTCAATAAACACAAATGATTTGAGAAAAGAAAATGATATTATATCTTTCAAACATTTGCAAAAATAGGGAAATCATAAAAGGAAATTTCTAAACTACATTTGTACATAAAGCAAAAGTGATAAGGATGTGAATTCAAAGAAAAAAACTAAAAAGGCGCAGAAAAACTCCAACTCAGCAAAATTTGTCTTAAAATTCCATGGTGTACTTTTATACAATGTTTTATCCTAAAAAACTATGAAGAACTACCAAAATATATGTAAAGATTCTGAATAATGTTACACTTCAAAACACCAAGAGAAAAACCTTCCCATGTGAAAAGTAAAGATAGTAACAATTCTTATATGTCTGCTTTTCACAAATATTTTTATCAACTACAAAAATAAAGAAATGAATGTATTTTACAACTAAACATACTAATTATGAAAAAAATAAAAAATAAAAGCCTTGCAAAGTCATTTATTAACCTTAAAACAAATTTAAGTTTATAAGACCAAAAACAAAAAAAA
>NDGN011359422.1:0-13220 GCA_002564285.1 Tympanoctomys barrerae | reverse complement strand
CTTTAAAATAACTGATGTCAAAATAAATAAATAAATAAATATGCAAATAAATAAATAAATAAAAATAAAATAAAAATAAAAAATAAATAAAAAAAAGAAAGAGAAGGTTTATTTAGCGCACAGTTAGTAAATGTTTCAGTCCACATTTAGCTGACTCCAAGAAAGGTGGTGTGGCACAGGGGCAGCAGTTCAAGGGGACAAAACACAGCAAATGCAGCAAGAGCAAAAGGCAGAGGCACAAGCTTTTCCTCCCTTCTGCTGTAGGCAAGCTCTGCACCCGGGGTGGGTTCTTTACACCCTCACCATCTCTCTGCTCTCTTTTCTCACAGACTTAGGATGCTGACAAAGTGAAGAGACTCCCTGCTGACTCAAGCTTTTAAACTTCTCAAGGTGACCCAATGTATCAACCATTCTAAAGTTTTATTTCTATTGCCCCAAACTGGAAGTAGCTAAAATATGGTTCAGTATGTATACCATTCAAGGAATTCTGGAACATCTATACCATGGACTACTACTAAGCAATAAAAAGGAATAAACTATTGATATAGACCATCTGAGTAGACCTGGAATGAATTTTGCTGAAGGAACAAAAGCTAATTTCAAAGGATTAGACTGTATGATTCCATTTACATAAAATTAATATAGCAAAAATCATAGAGATGGAGAATGGATTAGTAGTTTCTGTGGAACTGCCCTATATCTTGATTGTGGTATTTCCACATATTTATGAAGTGATAAAATTACATAAATATAACTATACATATGTACAAGAATACCTGTAAAACTTATGAGATGTAAGTTTGGAGGATTAAGTCAATATCAATTTCCTGGGAGGGATAGAGTTCTGTAGTTATTTAAGATGTTACATTGAGGAAAATTAGGTTAAAAACATATACAGTCTATCTCTTCATTCTTTCTTAACTATAAGTATGTCAATAATTATCTCAAGAAATGTTTAAAGTGTGTAATTTCTAGGACCTCAGCCAGGAGCTGGTGTGAAGTCATCTGTCACCTGTCCCCCAGGGTGGGCCATTCACACGCAGCCAGCTCTGTCCCCAAGACCCGTACATGCTCTCTCCCTCTGCTGCCAGCTGACCTTTACTTCCTCCCTTCTAAGGCCTGTAAATCACCGCATTTGGCTCTTATTGTTCACCGACAGCTTCCTCACTGAATGAGAAGTTTGGGGTGTTCACTCCTATGGTTTGTTCCCTGAAACTTATGCCGGAATCAAATCCCCAAAGTCATGGTAGCAGTATTGTGGCAGTTGATACTTTTTTTCAACTTGGCTGAATCAGCCTAAGCAGGTCCCTGCGTGGGGGACCCACCCTGAAGTCAGGCAGGACCCAACTTGGCAGGGGATTGGTTCCACCCTATGGCCATGGGCCGCCCCAAAGCGACTCAGCACAAGACGTGTAAAGAGTAAAAAGTAACTAGGACAAGTATTAGGAAAGTAGAAACAATCCCGATAGGGAGTTTAGACAGGAAGCATCTGGAATGTGATTAGGACTACAGGGTCATTAGGATGGAATCCCTGTGACTGTATCCTGGTGGCATTCAGGGGCACATGACACCTCTGTCTCTTCCCATGCAATGTTCTGTGCCATTCTGCCAGCAGGAAAATCAGCAGCAGCTGAGGCTTCCAGACCTTGTCCTTTGGACGCTATGACACAAAGTAAGTGTCTTTTAAAAAATTCATGTGCATAAGCCTACCTCATAGATCCTGTCATAGTAATGAAATGGGCCAACACGAATGCTTTCTCTTGAGAGATCTTCAAAGGTTGGCTTTACTTTGTCATAATTCTCTTTAAGTGCTATTAGTATTTTATTACGATTTTTTTATTTTTTTTTTGTGTAGGGTCTCACCACGTGGCTCGGACTCATAGTGATCCTCCTGATTTGTGCCTCCCTCGTGCTGGGATTACAGGCATGTGCTACCATACCTGGACTCAGCTCAGGGTGCTCAGGGGCAGGATCAGCACAGTATGGGGTGCCAGGGGTCGAACCCTGGCCCCTGCACTTACCTAAGCAAGTGCGTAGTCCACTGAGCTATATCACTGTCCCTATAATTATTTTAACAGTACTCTATAATCCACAAAGCCAGATTACAAAAAAGGGAAGAGAATGCATCTTGCCAATTTATTCACATCTGAATTCTTAACTCTTAACCAGTTGAACTTTAATGTCAGACTCAAAGTTGACAGTTTAAAAAAGACAGAATATAGAGAAAAAGAAATCTATCATATAAAATGGATCTACTGGGATGGAAAGATAACTCTGTGGAATAAGGGCCTGCCTGGTAAGTGCAAGGACCCAGGTTTGATGCCGCATGCCATGCCAGCCCAAAACCACACTGAGCCGAGTCTGGGAGTGTTTTCACCTGCCTGTAATCCCAGCACTGGGGAGGCTGAGACAGGTGGATCACTACAAGTCTGAGCTGCATAATGAGACTCTATATCAAAAGAATAAAAACTAATAAATAAATAAAATGGATTGATTTGTGCCAGAATATAATATTGCATTCCTCTCCAGTGGAAAAGAAAGCAAATACTTGAGGTTATTTACTTTCCAAAATGAAATGTTGTCTTCTGAGGTCCCAATAACACAAGTGTAATTCTCAGTGTTGCTATGGTACGACAAAATTTGGTAACTTCTCAGAAAAGTTCAAGAATTTCTTTTTCCACTTGTCACTCAGAATGTAAGCTGATCAGAAAAAAAAATAGCTGCTTGAGAACAGCATAACTACACAAACAAGGGCTCTGTAGAAGCTTTCTGCAAGCTCAGAGAGTAGTTCCCAGGCAGTGGGACAGATTTCATTAGATTTATTATCTCTGTCAACAAACTGACAAGTCACTTCTTTTGTCATAGCCTTCCTCTTTAAATAAGAATGCAGAGTCCGAAAGTGTTCTTATTCCATATGTAGGGAGTTCACTCACATGTAGGACTACTCTGCTTTTATATGGTCAGAGAAGATGTACAGATAGTACCAGAGAAGAGAAAATGATGAAGAGGAAATGAAGCCAAACACTGGACTGACACTATATTTTGCAAGTGAGGCTAGAATTGAGGGTCATTTTTGCATAGTAAGGATGCTGCTGCCTTTATCCTGCTTCCTCAGGAAGTTCCAGAGACAAGAAAGATTTCCCAGAATGATTGCACCAGGCCATGAGTTACTTCCTAAAGGATCCACCCTAACTTCTGAAGTTGTTTCTGCTTTTAAATAGATCAGAGTTCCTGGCATAAATTTGGCACTTGTTATTTATGAACTCTTCTTGTTTTTATCATTGTTACCATCATCATCATTTTGATTATCCAAGGGGAAGAAACCATCACCAAGAGATTGTTATTTCCATGTTTATTCTGATTGTAAGCTGTCAGAGCTGGAAGCAGTGTGGAGGGGTTTTATCATTGTTGCTTGACCTTAGCTTTTGATATTTGTAGTAAAAAACACAGCTTTCAGGATTCTTAGTCCAACAACAGATAATGCACGATTTCTCCTCTTTGTAGAGTCCTGTTTACTCAGCAGTTCTTGGCTAGTATATTAAAAATCCCTGTGCTCAAGCACCCTGGCTTGAGTGCCTGTCCTTTGGTACATTCTGTCATAGTAGTATGGTTAGTGGCATACCTGTTCTTTCAGCATCCTTAAGAATCATTTCTTTAAACAGCTAATATGGCATTTGTCTGACTTACAATAACATGCTTTGCTTTATTTGATGTTGAACTCTATGTTAACATTTCTGACTCTCTAGTCTCTCCAGTGGGTGTGCTGGCTTTGGCTCAGTAGTCAGAGAAATTGCTCTAAACAATTTATACCCAGTTAGAGCAGATGCTGTAAATTCATTATTTTGGACCACTATCAGCACTACCCAGAACCTAGTGCAGCCACTATCCCTTGCCAGATTTGTCTCTGTCTCACAGTGTCAAATTGGAGTGGCAGACACAGCTTTATTGATATTGCCTTCTGGAAATTTCCCACTTACCAATATGTTTGATTCTTGGAAACATGATTTAGTTTATCCCAACAAAATCCTATAATATTAAATGTGAGCAGCGGGCTTAACATTAGGTTTTAAATTGCTCATTTCTAGCTCACTTGGCTATTGGTAAAAAGATAATTTTGCCAAATTAAAATATGGAAATTCATATTCCTGACAAGCCCATTGTGTTGGTGCACCTACCAAATGCTCAGGTCTGCCTTCTCCAACACCACTGTGTCAGCGACCACCTCCCAGCTATTCGCTCCCCCAAATACCTCTTAAGCTCAGATTTCAAACTATACCCAAATGAGAAAGTGCAGCCGAGTACACTGTGAAGTGCTCCAAGAAAGGAGAAGAAATGCAAGTGTCTGACAAGCATAAAGTTCCTCAGGCTCTCGTAATCAGAGAAAGCCACATCAAAATGAGAGGTGAAATTTGTTGATTGATGGAAATTTGTAGAAGAGCTTAAAAGGAAGGCTTATGCACTTACCCCTTTCTCTAAATAATTTTCTTTGCTTTTACCGAGGTAAAGTTCAAAAAAAATTATCATTAGCACATAGGTCAGCTTCTGGAAAGCCATCGGAGATGGCAATTCAAGTATTAACTTTTAGCAACTTGTTCTGAGTTAGAGCTGTGGAGAATTGGATGGATAGTGGTTGAGTAATATAGTCTCCTATACCTTGTTCCTTAGCTGCTCTGTGAGGTATTAAACATAAACTGTGCTCCAGTGGTTTAGTAGGAGGTGTGGGAATGGATGGAAATAACATGGAATTTCTTTCTGTAGGCCATCAAATGTCTTTCTATAGGGCACGTCCACTCGGTAAGTGTTAGGCTAGAGGGAAGACAATAGAGAATTATGATATAGTCCTTTATTTCAAGGACTTCAGAGTTGGAGTGACTGAATGAATGGCAAATACTTAGCAAACAAATGAAGATGAAATGTAATATACCCTAACTGCTAACATGGGAATTTCATGGAATGGAGATGGTTTTGGAGAAACAATCAACTAGGACTCCTGAGGAAGTTGGTATTTGCATTGCATCTTCAGTAGAATTTGTGGGAATGTTCAAAGGCCCATGCTTAGGCATTGCAGGGGAGGAGGGGCTAGGGCTCTTACATTAGCATCAACAGAGAGGTGTGGAAGAGCAGAACTTGTTTGGCAAACAGTATGAAACAAAAGCCTTATAAAGGAGGAGACTCTTGTTGACAAGAAAGAAAAAATAAGATTTGCTGCTGAGACTTGATTATGAAAACTGTTAAAAGCAAGGAAGAGAAGTCTGGAATTGATGTAGAAGGCTGCAGGCAAACATTTGATCTCCGTGAACATTTATGGAACATCTTCCATGTGTTTTTGAGGTTTTGAGGCAACAGAGACAAACAAGACACAGCCCAGATCCACAAGAGTTTGAAGGTTATAGGAGATGGTACATGGGAGTGGACTTTTAGAGCAGTTCATTTGACCAGAATATGCAAAGAAACAAAATGTATGAAGAATTTAATGTCTGGCAACCCTACTGGGGAAGTCCTGCTTACCATTCTATGACAGTTTAAGGGCTCATTTCCAATGGCAAAGTCAGTACCAATTGGCTGCAGCACGGCAGATGTACAGCAGGAAGCGGCCCTGCCGTCATTTGGTGTATGTATGTGCTAAGTACTTGACAAAGAGCTGCCATTCCCCAGCGGATCCCATCACACAAGAAATGACCATGTATGTGCAGATGTAACAGAGAAGAGTCCTATATAATTAAAGTTTATTGGGTTCTAATAAGAATTCTTGGAATAGTTTGGATTTTTCAATACAAACTTATAGAACTAACCCTATAAAACATGTCTCTGCCACATTTCCTTCTTCAAGTTGTATTCCTCAGTGTTACTTGTCCTCTTGATGGTTGCTGTACTGTTTGCATTCCCTGAGAAAAGAGAAGGGAAATGAGCTTTTCATAGTCTGATATTTTGGCATCAAGGATTCCAGTTGGTTGCTGCAACTTACTTCCAACATCCAATGAAACCTATTTAGCTCCCTGTTTGCCAAGCATAAGAAAATAAAATTCCCAACAATTTCAAAAAATTGAGAAAACAAGGGGAAGATAAAGAATACTTGCAAGGGGTCATTGCCATCAATTTTACTCTCAAGGGATACATAGTATTTCTACTCTTCTTCTTCCACTACAAAAAGGTTTGACTTGAACTCTTTTGGTATAGATTCTTGAAAACTTCAGATATGATTTCTTGCCTTACAATTTGTATAATAAAATTCCATAATCAAAAATTTACCAGGATCTTGGGGTACTTGGAAGAATTGAGTTTTTGTTGACATACATAGTCATTGCCCAAAGGTATGATTTAGTCCAGAACAATGAAAATCATAATGAAGAAACATCTGGAGGATATACAGCATAGACAAACATCTTTCAGTGATGAGGAAGAGAAGTCTCTTAAGAATTCTCAAATGAAAAGCAGTTTGTTTCAGGACTGTAGTAGTATTTTGCAAGAAGTATAGCTACTGAAACTGGAAAGTTCTGAGATGCTCTCCTCTTTCTTTTCTATCTCCTTCTGCACCCAGACCTGGGATTACTGCTTCCATTCCAAAATGTAGAGTGCACATTGTTTTCATGGCTTTCCAAATCTTGCACATGTGGCTAAACAACTACAATGTTGGTGACCAATTTCAATTTTCTGTGAAAGAGACTCTGGAGTGTCTTCCTATTGTCAGCTGTGTATCAGTGGTGCGGGGTGGTCCTTCCTCAGGCTTCCTATTTCTATAGCAGTGCTCTAGGCATGGATTTAGGAAGAAGTTTGGACACAGTGGCTAATTAAGTGGCATAATAATTTCAATGTGTTCTTTTGCAGATTTTCCTCTAATTGCTCCTAAGAAGAATAAATGGCTGGCTTGTGGCCTGTTTTTATGACATTTTGTGTTTTTATCAAGTTCGAAGTATTCATAACATTTGATCTTGTATTGTGGGTTTGTGGTTGCATTTTCTTGAAGTTAATTATACCAGACACAGTATTGGAATGGAAGTACTGTCCTCAAGATAATTTAAAAAATATTTTGGCCTCTAAACACACCATATTACCATGTTAATCAAAGTCAGCACTTGATGCAGCTTAGCGTTAATTGGGTGAAGGAAGACTTTCTGCGAATCAAACTCTTTAACCAAAGACTTGAGACAACAAATGGTATTTCACTGAATAATTGGCTGCAGCAATTGACTTTCATGGACATAATATTTTGGGGCTCTCTTTCAAATTCTGTGGTGCACTGTGCTAGAATCAGAGTGGACCAAAGACATCTTCACAGGCTCCCACTTAAGCTTTTAATTTACACTGCTTAGTGATAGCACCTGATCTTCCCACATCATTATCTGTGTGATAGCAGAGACAAAAGAATGGCATTCTGTTTTTTGTACCCTTTTCTCCTTGAGGTCTTGTGTCTTCATTTAAAAGCAATCAGGTGGGCAGGTGAAGGGATAGAAGAAAAGCTAGCTTTTAATAGCTTTTGAGATAAAGATTTCAACTATCTCTTTAAATTTTGGTCTCTCCTTTTACAATGTCTGGTATTTTGTGGTATTTTCAGTTTCACCTTGGGGTGTTTTAAGGATTTTGTTCTTTTCAGATTAAAGATGTCTTAAGAAGAACAGCAGGGTATCTGGAGGCAAAAATGGGAGAAGAAGGCTTCAAAACCATCGAGTTCATCTCATTGGTTGGTTGTGGTTAGCTGCCCTCTGACACTGGCCTGATCTCTCAGTTTACTGAAATCTAGGATAAAGTGGCCTCAATAAATAGCATTTATAGGACAGATACTTCCTGGTTAGAACTGCAGGGTCATTATTTGTTAGATTCTTTTATACTCTTCTCATTCTGAAGGGCTTTAGGTTGGTAGATACCATGGAGTTGGAAGTTTATACTGGAAGATAAATCAGTCAGTCATAGTGGGAAGCCACATGTCACACATCTAGAAGCCCCTGTGTAGATAATAGTGTCAGAGTCCTTGGCAAGCTCAGGAGTGGGGTTGTGACGATGCGATGGGGCTGGTGGAGATACTTGTGGTCAAAAGCAAAAGGATAGCTCTGCTTTGACCTTTTGGCCCAGGACAGGACACATTTATTACAAAATTGCCTTAACATAATTGTCACAGCTACAATTTATCTATTTTTTATTTTATTTCATTTTTTATGCATTTAATACAGAGGACACAGGGTCTACAGTGTCTCACTATGTAGATAAGACTTGTAGTGATCCTCCTGTTTTTAGTCTCCCAAGCACTGGGATTACAAGTGTGCACAGCCACGCCCAGTCTCAGTGACCATCTCAGCGTGCCCTGTGGGTGGGGCCTGCACAGCATGCCAGGGATCAAACCTAAGGAGGCACTTTAGTCTGCTGAGCTATCATGCTGGCTCCACAGCCACAATTTAAAGAGATGCAAAGGGTATACTTTTTCTTGAACATTGAGATGGTGCTCCAGGTGTTATGGGTGTGTATCAAAATACCTGACTCTTTACTCCACACATAAGCTGCGACAGGAGTAGTAACTGGGTCACATAAAAGCCAACTGAATGATGGGCCCAAGTTGATGCCAGGGGGCTCGTTGTGTCCACAGGAAGATTGGGAGGCAAAAAGACAGGCCAAATTGGAGACACTATGGGAAGGCCAATGAACTAACAGCAATGACATTACACGTCACACCAAGCCCAGAACATTCCATGAGGACCAAGTTAGGAGTAGAAAGAGCCAGATCTATGCAAGTCAATAATAGGTGAGGAAGAGTGTGAGGTGAAGTGTTAGAAAAGAGTCAGAGGATTGTGTTATCAACACATTCAGAAGCACAATTTATTAATTTAGCACATCATTCAGTCATTCCTCAAGTATTTGTTCATTCATTTAACAAGCCTTGAAGTATTATATACCTTTCAGGTTCTGTGACTAAATTTTAGCACATAGTACTCATGGAATCCATGTACCCAGATGCTGGGTTACACACTAGGACTTGAAAAAAGTTTATGAGCCCATAAAGGGAGGGCAGCTAAAGGAGTTTTGTGAGAAATGGGAACCTTTCTATAGGTACATAAAACCATACCAAATCTTAAGAGCAAGTAGGATTCAGGTAGAAGCTGGCTGTTTTAGGCAAAAGAAGCAGCATATTCAAAAGGCCTGTGGTAAAGAGAGAACAACGCTTTAGAGAAGCCACTTGACTGGTTCGAGCACAAAGTGTTAGATGGTATGTGGTAAGGCATGAGGATTCAGACAAAAGCAACACCCATAACCTGAGGGGTGCCTTCTGAGTCATGGTAAGTACTATAGAATCTATCCTAAAAACAATAGAGAGCCAAAATAAGGGCTTTAAGAAAGAAAAATGGAATGTGAGATTTGTTGGGAGCAAACCTAGGAGGTAGGAGTAGAGCTGGAAAAAAAATAGATTGGAGAGAAGTTTAGGGTGTCACAGGGAGAGGGTTGCATTCTGGGAGCACTCCCAGCAAAACACACCCAGAGAATGCTGGGTTTCACAAAAGGTATGCCATCTCCCTGGGATCAGATTTTTTCTCCTGGGGTCAGTATTTCAGTCTTGTCAGAATATTTCTGATGCCTGCTGTCTTAGGCCCCAGAAGAGAGCCATCTGTTGAGCTGTGGAATGCTTTCAGCCAGAAGTCATGCATCGTTATTCTAGCCAGGGCATGCGATTGCTTGTAGAATTTTTTATAAGTGGAAGCCCGGCATATGTTCTGAGTTAGAGGCTCTCATCTGCCTGTGGCAAATTGGAGCATGTGCTAGAGGAAATTCCCTCCTGGGTGATATTTGAACTGTTTGGGATATTATTTATTCAAACACCGCTTTTTTAAAATAAAAAACAATTCTCTTTCTGTTAGTGTTCGATCTTTGAATGCAGGATTGTGTGTTTACCATCATCTCACACCAAAAGTGTGGGCCGTTTTCTCATTGGAAACATTCCCTTTGTCCAGAAGGGGAAAAAGCTTGTGGAGATGTAATTTTGTTTGGATAAATGTCCCCAAAGGTCCATATGTTAAAGGGCTGGGTTTCAGGCTGTGGCACTATTGAAATACAGTGTAATCTCTAAATGGTGATGCCTAAGAAGAAATTAGGTCCCCATGGGTGTGACTTGAAGGGAATCTAGAGATCCCAGCCCCTTTCTCTTTGCTGCAGAGCTTCCCTGAGATGAGCAGCTTCCCCTGTCCTGCTCTATGGCTTGCCATGAGCCCAGAAAGGAATAGGACAACTGACCATGGACCAAAATCTCCAAAATTGTGAGCCAACACAAATTTCTCTCTGTTTAAAAAGATGGATTAATTTGGGTATCTTGTTTTAGTAAGAGTGATATAAGGGAATGAAACCCCCGGACTGAATGATACCTGGGCCGGGTTCACGTTCTCTGAAACCAAAGAATGAATGTTAGGAACAACAAAGGCATATTGGGAAAAAGAAAACTTCTGTCCAAGGGAGGGAAAGAAAGAGATCTAAGCAGGTTGCCCAAAAATCTGCTGTTTCTAGGGATTTTTACAAAACAAAATCATGTGGTGAGGTGAGTCTAAGGTGGAAAATGTGGGAACTCACACATGAGGTGGGACAAAACTATGGTCGACCAATAAGACTACAATCGCTCAGATAAAATTGATTAAACACAGAATCAAATGGGGAAGAGATTCACATAGTAAACGGGCATGAATACAGAACAGGAGCTTCTCCTGTTGGGGGTTGGGTTAGTGACTCTGTTTTTGGCTCTGTTAAGGTGATTAATACTGTTATCGTATATGTCTAGTTGTTCCCCCAAAGCCTCATGCAGTCATGGGATTTATAATTGATTCTTGATCTAATGCTAGGATTTTAGGTGTCAGTACTACACCCTGGCCTTCGGGTGGGTAATCTGCATTATAATGTAAGGGGTGGGGGAGAGGCTAGTTAGCTGCCAGAGCTGCTGCTTCTCCTTTTATTTTTCTGCTTTTTGCTGCCACCATGAACTGTGTCATGTGACACTCTGCCTTGGARCCAGCTGAGTATGGACTGAAACTTCCACTAACTGTGAGCTAAATAAACATTTCCTTCCTTAATTTGGGGTGTTGGGTACTTTATCCCTGCAACAAGAAAAGAGTAACAGACAGATACCCACAGTGGTCCCTCAGTTATCATGGAGGTTATGTTCTGGTCAACCCCTGAAATAAGTGAAAGTCAGTGAATTAAAGACGTTATATTTATTTTAGTATTTATGTATATTTTAAGACTTTATGAACTCTTCTGACACTCTTATAAACCTTCCCACACTTTTAAGAACACCTCTAATGTTAACCATTTGCTAAACATGTAAACCTATGTAATTTTAACAACATATGTATATTGTATGGTACTACAAAAATCCCTTGACATAACAAAAAATCTTCTATAATTTATATTAATAGTTTTTGAAAACCTTGAGTCTGTGAAAGTTGAACCATGAAATAGTGAGGGACTACTATATTTGGAATATCAATCCTTGATACCCATTCCTGGGATGTATGTGTCTGCATTTGTTTATTCTTTGATCTTGAGGTCTCGTTCACAGTGGGAGTGTCTGTCTCTTCCAAAGTTGCAAGGTCATATTGTCTTCCATGTTATCTCCTTGAAGCCCTAGTTCTGTTTGACTGACTATAATATTTCTATCTAATTTAGCTGCCTGCAACAAGAGGAATGTGACCAGCACAGGACAATATACCTCACATTTTCCTTCTTTAAATAAAATTATTATTATTACTTTATTTTAAAAAGAATAAAAAATAATAAAACAACATTAGAAATGATGCAGAATTTCAAGAAACATTATAGGAATTCAACAATGGTTATTATATTGCATACTATCTCCAAAGTAGTTGATCAGATTACTAAATATGAGCATGTAAAATTGCTCAAAAATTAAACACTAACTGTTCCTTTCAATAAATGAATAGAAATTCATAACACAATTATTTTAGTTAACTTATGGCATATATAAAAGGTGATAAAAGAAAGAAAAGAAAGGAAAAACATTTCAACTTTTGAGAAGGACCTTTTATATTTTAAAGGATACATTCTAGCTCAACATATTTATCATTTTAAATATTGAAAGAAAAACAATTTAAATTTAACAGTATTAGTGATGTCTGCTAAGAAATAATTACAATGAACAGATTCAAGCTGTACAAAAGGTCCAGCTTCAAGGGAAAAGAGCTAAAAGCAAGCAAAGGCCTTTTAGTGGAGAAGCATATTCCAAAGAGAGACTAGTTAGGCACACTCTTTCCACAGTGCTGAGCAGCAATCCTGCTCCCTCCTCCCTCTGAATGAGTCAGGAGAACTCTGCTTGTGGCACTGAAGATGGGCACCGCCATGGCCATGGGAAGCCAGAGAAGGTTTTGAACACTGGCTACGTGGGAAGTCCATAGAATTAGGAGTTTCCATTTCAAGACTAAAGTTTTCTGTAGGAAAAAAAAAAACCCACTTTGGAGGTTTTGCCACATGGCAAGGATAAGGCCAAAACCAAAAAATAAAAATATTATGCAAGGTTTTAGGTATAAGAAATTGAGATGAATCAATGCTGAGTCCTGGTGACAGAGATGGTGGAATTAAGGAGTTATTGATGGATATCCTTCAAAAATGGCTTATTGTCCTATGGATAAAACCCAGCTTTTTGAAGGTGGTCCATGAAGGTTTTATTGTTTGCCCATGATTAGAGTTCTACCCTTAGTTTTGCTATCATTATCTATTTCTAATACCTTATACACTGTAATCCTGCCAAATGTAGTATTTACCCTTAGCTTCTAAAAAGAAACCCCCACCCTTGTAAAAGAAGGAACATAATTGGTTAAGAAAATGTTCATCCCTATATCAAAATTATAAATTTCTTAAAAATGAATGAATAGCCTTAATTTAAAATCAAATTTGGCTCCTACTGAAGTGGGAAACATGTCTTTATGAAAGAGATACATATTTTAGATACAAATGATCTTACTAATTTTTCCCAGGTTGTATGATAGTTTGACAATAAAGCATACCTTTGTTTTCTTATCCATAAAACAGGGTTTTATAATTTACTAAATATGGATTTATAAGATTAAAATGATATCATATTTATGAAGGATTATCCACAGCACCTGGCACACACTCGATGCCAGGTAATCATTGATCACTGTATTTATTTATTTATTTTTTCGTGACGAATAATCTCAGGGCAGGATTGGCTGGCTTGAGTTGTGGGGATCAAACCACAGCAACCTGAGCCTGACTGC
>NDGN011359416.1:0-17614 GCA_002564285.1 Tympanoctomys barrerae | reverse complement strand
CCACTTTGAATACACAGATACAAAATGGACATTCATCTGTATCCCCTTTTGTTGTTAAGTTCCTGAGGCATCCTTATGGCTGAAGGGAGGCCTCGGTGTGAACCAGGTGATGGCTCTTCCTGGGGAGGGAGCTGCTTCACTGCTCACGGGGCCCCCGCTCCTGCTCCGTGTGGATGCTGTCAGCCTCACAGTGGCCCCTCGGAGCGGCTCTGCTCATGCTGGGGTACGGGGGTGGGGTGTGCATGTCTGCTTGGAGACCTCTCGGCACTGCTCCAGGGGCCTGGACCCGGGCCGCCTAAGACTGGTAGCTGGATGTCCCCGCAACACTGACAATGACTTTTGTTACTTGATCATGAAGGAAAATCAGATGACCCGAGTAAATCTAGGGCTAATCAGCCTTGTAGGACAGACGCTCCTGAACTGATTAAC
Source organism: Tympanoctomys barrerae (assembly GCA_002564285.1). NCBI lineage: Eukaryota > Metazoa > Chordata > Mammalia > Rodentia > Octodontidae > Tympanoctomys > Tympanoctomys barrerae. The sequence continues at coordinate 17,185 of NDGN011359416.1, read as the reverse complement.
GCTGCTGCGTACAGGGCTGAGCAGGAACCTAACCCCAAGTGCCCTTTTCAAAATCTGCCTTTTTTTTTTTTTTTTTCCTATTCTGCCTCAGATATAAGCATGCTTAGAAACTTGGTCCCATCTAATCTTTATCGAGAGATAACTTGCATCCATTCCAACGAGCAGATCTTGAGCGGTCAGGTTCCTGAGATTTGCAGATGTGCATGGCCGCACCATCCGCGCCTCCCAGGATCTGCCCGTTTCTGTCTCTTGACTCAGTTCCCGTCCCTGTCGCCGTCAGGCTCTGCTCCTGTGGCTCTGCCATGCCCTGGGCCCGTAACTATGCCTACTTCTTTCACTGAAATTTAACTGTACCTGTTCTAAAACCTAAGTGGAAACGTACAATGCGTGGTGCTCGTGTCTTTGTTCCCGCTCAGCTGAACGCTCTGAGTCTCTGCGGTGCTGCGCGCGGCCCGCCGCGGCTCGGTTTACGAAGCACTTCCTGTGGCGTGGCTGTCGCACCCGCTCTTACCTGGGTGGACACCTGGGCTGTTTTTGTTTTTTAGCTGTAAGGAGTGAAATCGGTGGGCACGTTTCTGCACTTGCTTTTCCTGTGGACATTGTTTTATCTTTAGTGAAGAGCCAGAGGTGACATTGCTGTAACCATTAGGCAAAGGGGTCACCGTGGGTGCCCGCAGCAGTGACGTACAAGAGTTATGGTGTTCTGTATTCTCTCCAAAACTGGTCATCTGTCTCTTAATTTTACTTGTTCAAGCAGATGTCATGGTCACTTCACGCGTGTTTCCCTGATAGCTAACGATGTCGTAACTCTTGCACATGCCTTGTTGGTCATCTATACATCCCCGTGTGGTGTCTGACTCGGCTGTGTCTATTACAATTTGGCAGTTTGACGTTTATTTATCTATTTATTTATTTATTTTGCAACACCGTGGATTGAACTCAGGACCTTGCACTTGCCAGGCAAGCGCTTATTCTACTGAGCCATCTCCCCGGCCCTGACACTTTATTATTGATCATCTGTAGCAACAGCATCTCTGCCCTGGCTTCCCCTGAGCTTTGGAGATACTAGGCCTCTATGATTCCAATACACAGACAAGCTGAAGGGCTTAACTGGTGTGATCACAGTTTGCTAAAACTTCACCTGCTCTTGGCAGCCACAGCTGGAGATATTCCACCCACGATGTGTCTGGTGATTATTTTATATTTTCAAGGAAACAATTAGAAGAGTATCCCCAGGAGCTGGCAAGATATCTCAGGGGCAAAAGCACCTGTCTGGCACGTGGAAGGTCCTGAGTTCGATCTTAGGTACCGCATGCTGCGCCAGCCCCAGAACCAAGTGTGGTGGTGCACACCTATAATCCCAGCACTCAGGGAGGCTGAGACAAGAGGATCACTATGAGTCTGAAGTGTGTAGTGAGACCCTCTATAGAAATAATAAATACATAAATAAATAAATAATGTTACAGTGTCCCCGTGGGTAGGATCTTTCTCACTCTGTGTTTGGCAGTGAATCCTAGCATTGCATTTCAGCTAGCACATTCCTGGGGTTGGATATGATTGTCTGGACCACATACAGGCTCCGTACCAGGTGTACGCTAGTTACTAAAGACCCTTCAGTTGATGTCACAAGTACCCTAAACCACATCTTCTTTTCCTCCTTCAAGGAGAAATGTGGTCATGTAGACTTTTGAGCTTGGAAGTCTACATGCAATGTGCATTTTTTTTTCTAAGTGAAACTATCATGGAATCTGCTTAAACCTTGTGTTAGTGTTCACTTTGTACCAGTTTATCTAGCAGACAACCTTCCTGACCCCCAGTGTTGGGGTCATTCTGCTGGATAATTCCTCCAATCCTTGTGTTGATTTACAATGTGAGTACTAAATGACATATTTATTTAATTTTTGGAAGGCATCAATATTTTATTCCACATTTCCTTTATTACTGTTTTCTTCTTAAAATATTTTTCAAGCCGAATGTGTTGGTATATGCCTGTGAGGCCAGCAGTCGGGAGGCTGAAGCAGGAGGATCATTCATGTTTAAGACCAGCCTGAACTGCAAAGTGAGTTTGAGGCCAGCCTGAACTGTACAGCGAGATCCTGTCTCAAAAAGACAAAATATGTGTATTTTTCTCTATTTGAGAAATTATATTGTTTTATATAGTTTTTATTGCATAGTACAGCTCTTATTACAGTCTCTGTTACCTAAAATCACATCACTTGTGGGAAGTTGGAGCATGTGCGTCACAGACCTCAAATCTTTTCTTCCTTTTCCCTCTCTTCATCTGTCATCCCTTGAGCTCCTTGAGAAAGGTCTTCTTAGTCCCTATTTTTCAGTTATTTATTGCTCTTTATTTATATTTTGGTTCTCTCATATCAGAAAGACAATGAAAAAATCTAAACTTTTGTGTCTAATTTATTTCACTTAATGTCATAGCCTCAAGGTGAATCCATTTATCTGTGACAAGCCCAGTCCATCCTTCTTTGTGACAGAGAAGCATACCGTTGTGTCCAAATACCATATTTGAAAATCCATTCATCTACTGATAGACATATAGACTGCTTTGAAGATTTATCCAAGATTACAAATTCTGCTGCTATCAACGTGGATTTGCATATATTACCACAACATGATTAACTCTTTTAAGAAGATGCCTAGAAGAGGAATAGCTGAGTCCAACTGGATTGCTAGCGTTAGCTTTTGGCGGGATCTCTGTATTGATTTGCACAGTGGTTGTACTGGTATAGTCAAGCCAACAATGAAGAAGGTTTCTTTTATTCTCTGCAGCTTTGGCGGTACTCGTTATTGTTTGATTTCTTGTTAAAAGCCATCCTTTTGGAGTAATGTCTCAGTATTGCTTTAATCTGTATTTCTCTAACTGTCATGGATATTGAACATTTTATAATATGTTTAAATCTTGAACACATAGGCATAGGCAAGAACTTTCTAAACAGAACACCAATGATATAAAAAAATAGCATCAGGAATCAATAAATAGAGTAATATCAAATTAAAATCCTAGGTCCAGGGAGGATTAGCTCAGCACACTGAAGCACCTGTGTAGGCAGCACAGGGACCAGGTTCGATCTCTTGTCCAGGATGCTGTGCTGGTCCTGCCCCGGGGCATACTGAACAGGCAAGCACATCTGGGCTTGACAGCACACACCTATAATCTCAGCACTGGGGAGGCTGAAAGCAGGAGACTCACTGAGTCCAACCTGCATAGCAAGACCCATTTCTTGGACCGAGGGCTAATATCTAGAATTTAGAAAACTAAAATAAAATTAGACCTCTCAAAATAAAAGACTCAATCAAAAAATTGCCAAGGGAAATGAATAGGCACTTCCCAGAGGAATAAGCATCTCTTTAAAGACCTGCATCGCCTACAAAATAAGGGATTAAATAATTTCATCCAATTATATAATAAACCCTGGCTACTTGGTCTTCAGAGAAACCCAAGTAACTGTGATCCATGTTTTGTGTCTAGAGGGTTAAAGGCTAAAGAATCACAGGCTCAAGGAATCCAAGAGCCTTCTGTATGCACATGTATCTGAAGATGTGCTGGCAGATTCTTTTCCTCCGAGGAGGCCTGGGGTCACAGGAAGGTGGCACATCGGCTTCCCACCTACGCGGATGCTGACGGAAGGGTTTCCATGCGGACCCTGCCGAGACCCTCTGCTTCTTAGGAGAGCGTGCTCCAGCGGGCTTCAATACCCACTGTCTCAGTAAGAATGTCCCTCCAGCACCGTGTGTTGGATCTTTCAAGAAGGTCCTGAAGGTTCTGAAGTTAGCAACCAAGCAAACTCAAGCAACCGGCACTGTCTGTCAATAACCTGTTAGTCCCGTTTTTGAAGGGCAGCTCACCCATCAGCTTTTGATTCTCCTGCACATGAGAGAAGTAATTTAAAAACTAGGGAAGGAAGGTGTTGAAGTCTCTCCAGAGACTCCAGAGGGCCTTTGGCAATATCTTGGCCCTTACGTGTTCATGAGAAAGGCCGTGCGCTAAAGGCTTTGCTTCCCAGGCGGTCCTGCTGGCGGCTGGTGAGCCCTCAGAAAGTTAGAGCCAGCTCCAGGTCCTCAGGTTACTGGGGTCATCCTCTGAGGGAAGAGAGGGGATGGGTGACCTCCTGGCCATGAGGTGAGCAATTCCATTCACCACATGCTCTTGCCGTACTGTGTCACCACCAGCCCAAAGCAACAGGGCCACACTACTCATGGCTGACGCCCTCAGTGCTGGAAGCCATAGAGTGTGCTGACGAGTCAGTTGTCTGAGGTACATCCGAGAGCGACGGCGAGCTGCCTCACCTGACTCCAGAGAATTCACTAGTCTGTGCTTCCTTCCTGGCCGGAGACTATTTCCTGTTACTCCCACTTGGGGAAGTAGACAAAGCTGGGGACAGTTCCAGCTCGGTCACCCTTCTGCAGTTCTGGCAGAGACACTGCGGGAGGAGCAGGCCGAGGAGAGCCTGGCCCCTCCCCGAGCCCGTGAGCTGCTAGGACTTTTCTGTTATCTCCGTCATGGAGGACGGTGGGGATTTGAGAGCTGAGAGATCTGTACAGGGCGTGGAAGCAGGAAGAGAGATGGCCATGTGTCAGCTCTGTCGGGTTTGCTCCAGGGGGGACTGCAGTTTAATAGCTGACCTGTAAAAATGCGAAGATTTTTGAATGTACAACTTCAAAAAGACTCTGCACTGTTGATTTATGCAAAGACAGGATGGACAGCATCACCCAGCAGGGCCAGGAAGCCTTCTTTTAACCACGCTATCCCGTGTGTGTGTGTGTGTGTGTGTGTGTGTGTGCGTATGTTACACTACTAATTTCTGTTGAAAGGAAAGGTTTATGCCTGTATTGTTTGATCAATTTTTCAGGTCTATATTTTGTAATCTAAGCAACTACTTTGAAGATAACAATATGCAATGTATTAACCACTGTTACTCTCCTTCAATCTTATTTTGAAATTTTATACTATTGTTTTTATTCTTTATTTTTCCTTTCTTTAACAAAATAAAAAATACATAAAACAAATAAAAAAATTTAAAAAGCAAAGTTACTATTAAGGGAATTTTTTTTCCTTTTTTTATCCTGGAGAAATATGTTTGCTCTAAGTAATCATCCTAAATTGTAAAAGGATCTTTTTTCCTTTTAAATCCCCTGGTGTGGTTTCTGTATGATGCTCTGAAATAAGCCCTTTTTAACACAAGACACAGAGTGCGAGGCAGGGATTGAGAAAATACCCACCTCTGTAAACAAAGTTGTGTGTAGGCAACTGGGGCAGACGCTTGGACGTGACCTCTCAGTCCAGAACGTGCTTAGCTCCTTCAGGACTAGGAATTTATCCCTTTCCTGATGAGGCATGGGCCAAGGTGTGGAGGCGATAGGAAAGGAGTTTTGCTACCACCTGTAGCTGGGGTGTACATAACACATTCTGTTTAATCTTTGGTGCATGCCCATATTTCTGATAAATATACTAACTATTCATAGCAGAAGGTCAGAGTATACACCACGCAATTGTTTATTTAAAGCTTTATAAAATTGTATGTGTCTTAGTTACTTTTCTCATTGCTGAGACAAAATACTTGACACCCAAAATTAAAGGAAGAGAGGTTTATTTGGCTCACAGTTTGCAGAGGTGCAGTGCATAGTTGGCTGGCTCCAAGGCAGGATGGCACGGCACAGAGGCCTCACAGGGGAGAAACATTTCATGGCAGGCAAAGGCAGAGAACAGGACAGTACCAGAGCGGCAAGCAGTAGGCAGCCACAGCAGCCAGCCTGCTTTCTGTCCCTGATATTCTATCCAGGATACCTGCAAGGGTGAGTAGCAGTCACACTCAGGATGGGGCACCCTTAATCCTAGCATCAAACTAGGAAGCAACACAAGCACCACACCGTTAGTCCTGCCGTCACACACTCTAGATCCAGCCAGCTCTGAAAAGCCCCACCTATGACCACATGAGGCCTGAAGCAGACATCTAGAGCCAGCCCTAACAGTGCCCACCCCAGGCAGTCCTCCCAAAGAGTTGGGTGTGTAGATGGCAATTGATCTCACTTTTAGCTGCAAGTAGAAATGAGATCAGAATCTGATAATAAATATTCAGAGTATTCAAGACCCTGACATCATCATGAAAGGGAAGATTAACTGGAAGATTTCAGAAACACTTCAGAGTGGTCCTAATTCAGTTAGATAGCCTGGATTATTACTATCACTTATTTGCGAACCAATTTGTTCCCTTGAACAGGAGAGGGACCTGAACATCGGGTCAGAGGGAAGGAGAGGAAGTGGACACACCGAAAGGAGCACCATCGCAGTTATGTTACTGCAGTTTAGTTAGAAATTTATGTCATTTGTGTTGCCTCTTTCTTTCTCATTGATGCCAGTTAGTCTTATGTTGTTCATCTTTGCATCACCTTGCAGCTGTTAAATTATTTTCTGGATCCTTGTTGTTTTTAAGAGATCTTTCCTTACCTTTTCACTAGCTGAAATGGTGCCCTCAAGGTCCGAAAGTCTATCTTCACTTCCTTTCAAACAGTGTCGCCAACTTTTAATGGAGTTTTTAATTTCACGTGTAACTCTTTGAATTTGCTTCATGCATTCTATTTCCTATATTGCTCATTCAAGGTCTCCATCATTTTTCTATTTTCTCTATTTTTTATCAGTGTCATCTTTAGAAACATTTAGCAATTCTTTCATTATAGTTATCATTTCTTTTTTTACCTGAGATTATTTCTGATCTGATTTCCTCTGTACCCTTCTGCAGTTGTGTCTTTACGTCAGCTGCTATTATTTCAGAGATTTCAGGTGTGTGACTTCCAGTTTCTTCTATGTTTCTGCCCAGGATTACTTCTGGGAAGGCTTGAAGGCTGAGATTACATTTAGTCCTTCATTTTGTCATTTTCTAGTTCAAAGAGCACTTATTTTGATATCTGTGCTGCTGTTTTGTGAAAGTTTGATTGTAGGTAGCTATATGACTGGAATCAGACCCTCTCTGTAAAGTCTGTTTTGGGTATCTCTTCTGTGCAGATTCTTGTTTTGTTGTGTCCCAATAGTTTGCCTTCTCCTCTGAGAATGTGGTATTGGTTTCTCGGTGCTGTCCTCCATCCTAGAATCTTCCAGGTGGACGAGTTCATCTAAGTCATCTCCTGTTGCCTCCATGCTGCAAGGAGCTTCCTGTAGGCCTGGGCCTCAGTCTGGGCCCCACGAGGCCTAGCAGCATCCCTCAGCTGACTAGGCCCAGCCACAGGCCTCAGCCCTTCTTCCCTGGACAGTGCCACCAGATTGCTCCTGTCCGCTTGCACACTGAGCAACTCAGTGTGGAATTCCACCTGCTGGGTCACTCAGCTGGCTGCTCTGCGCTGGATTTAGCCCGCTGGGCCTCACACTGAGCGGCTCTACACTGAGTTCTGCCGTCTGGCCATACCTAGAAATTTACTTAGTAAGTTTTTTTGTTTTGTTTTTTGAGCAACAGTCTCACTAAATGGCCCCAGCTGGTCTTGAACCTGTGATCCTCTTGCCTTGGCTTCTGAGTAGCTGTGATTACAGGCAAGAACCCTGCTTTGTCTAGAAATTCGAAATGGGAGAAGCAGGGAGTTGCTAACCTGTTACAGAAACACATGCAGAGAAACCCTTTCTGCCTCCTCTCTGTCATCCCCCTCCTGAAGGTCGCAGCATCCTAACCACTACTAGCACAGGAGATTACTGTTGCCTGTTCTAGAGTGTGTATAAATTAAATCACAGTGCGATGTTTCTGTCTATTATCGCTCAGCCACTAATTTGTGGCGCTCATCCATGGTGCAGGTGGGGGTAGTGGCAGGTTACTTTCATTCTGGTAACACCCCGTTGCCTATAACCCAGTTTCTCACCATTCTGTGGCTAGTGGACATCTTAGCTGCTTCTGAGTTAAGGCTATTCACATTTGTGCTGCTGTGATTAATCTTCTATATGTTTATCTTTTAGAAAAGATTTATGTGTTTTTGTCTCCATTTACCTTAAGAACTGTTGTGTTATAAAAGCCTATGACATAAAAATTCAGTTTGCTTATGAAATCATATAGATTTAAATAGAAAGAACAGTTTCCAAATGATTGGCTAGTCTTGGTAAGGGAGAGATTAGAAAGAAGAGGGAAACCACTATCATTTGTAACATTTGTATCTTCTATCAAATGGAATTAATTTAAAACAAATAATAGAATTTGGTGAGCGATCCCTGGCCGTGACTAATTGCTCTGATCTTTGAAGTCATGGGAGCAGGTAGCTGAAGGGAAGGGAACTCCTCAAGCTGCGGGAGATCGTTCCGCGTGGTGGAGCGCGGACCCCACGCGGCCTCCCTGGAAACGCGCTCTGGAGCGCGCAGATGCACAAATCTCGTATTCACAGTGAGGCTTCCTGTTTTGGAGTAACTCCTGTCTGAGAGCCATAATAATTCCGCTTCTCTTCCTGCGTGATGCCTGGAACTGAGACCCTGGAAAGTTATAAACCCACACTGAGATGTACTGTGTGTGTGAAGTATCTGCGCATTTCCCAAAATAGTTTGGAAAGTAAAATATCATAAGTAGATTTTCATGCTGATTATATTACTAAATGATAATACTGAAGATATTTTGAGTTTAAATACTTGATTAAAATTAATTTCCTGTGTTTCATCCCACCTGTCCCATATTTTTTATTCATTCAATAAAAATATGTTAGCTTCTTCTGCCCGCTGGCATCAAAACAAAGAAAGCAGGGGAGACTGGATGGTGAGCAGGCTCTGCAGAGAGCAGCTTGGGATTGAACTCAAGTGACAGAAAGAGGAGAGCGTGTGTCACCTGCAGGACCCTGGGGGACGTGAGGCCCGCCTCGCCTGTCTGGCGCAGCTTGATCGATGCCCTTCCCTTCCGCAACAAGCCCATTTGCTTTCTACTAGCAAGTCTGAGGGTCAGCGGGGTCCCGCACCGAGAGCGTTTGATGGAAAGAGACATAAATCAGGAGCTGCAGACCTGCTCTTGCCGGCGGCCTTGGGACACTCAGATGGATTGATGGAGATGCCGCTCACCCCTGCAGGCCAGCCTGGGCCCCACAGAGCGCGGGCACGTTCCTTCACACAGTGAAGAAGACATGCTTTTTGTTCTATTTGTTTTCACTTTTTCTTTTCTTTTTTTATTACCTAAACAGAATGCCAAATAGAAAAAGAAAATTAGAAATGATACAGAATTTCACCAAATAAAACAATAGAAATTCAACAATGGTTTCTGTATTGCATGTTGTCTTCAAATTAGTTGTTCTGATTACCAGATAGAAGCATGAAAACTGGTTTTAAAAAAGTTATAAGACGTTTAAAAGGACAAGGAAAAAAAAAAAACTAATTTAAGCATCAACGGCTCCCCTCTGCTGACTAGCAGAAATCAGCAGTACTTTTGACCACTTCATTGTCCTTGTGAGTGACGTGGAGCCATCTAGCAGTGCGTGGACTGAGGGAGGACACACGTGCCAGCCGTTTCCTCCCCTGCCTAGACAGGAGGCGGCATACACAGCAACCCGAGCTCCTCCTGGTGGACACTGCCCCTTTACCCTGACTCAGCACGCAAGAGCAGGCATTCTGAGAACTCCCTTTCTCGCGGGAAGCGCCTGCATCCATAGCGGGCAGCTTCCGGGGCCCCGTTTCAGTTCTGGAACTCACGGGCTCATTCGGGCTGGTGCCCACGTGGCGCAAACATCATCACAACAGGAAAGGGGCCTTCAGAAAGCCATGTTTGTTTGCTGATGCCGATAACATTTTTCATTCCTACTCCCCCAAATATATATGTTAACATCTTTATTTCTTTCCAATTGATTTTGCACTGTTGAGCTCATACTAGCTTTATATATTTTTGTGTTTTGCCCTTTTCACTTAGTGTTTCTTTCTCAATATCTTATCTCAGAAGGAAAAATTTTTTAGCAATTTAGTTTTGATTTTATATGTATGAGTAACATTTAGACAAATAAAAGGTAATTTTAAAACTTTACAGAAAATAAATAATGGCATATTTAAAGTTTAATTCAACTCCAATTTCTGTCAAGGTCATAGATCAATTTGCTTAAACCATGACATTCAAAGAATACGCTCATTTTGAGAACAAACTTGGTATCTACCAAAATCAACTGATATACATTTAATAAACAGCAGTTCTTGACTTTGAATGAAAAGACTGAATTGCCAATTCCGTGCTGATGCAATTGTCCAAAACTTCAGGTAACACATGGGTCACAGAAGGGGGAAGGGGCTCCAAAGAAGGTGTCAGGGAGCAGTGGGTGGACCTGCAGGGTGGGACTGAAGTGAGCCTTCAATGTTCAGGGCATGTGGCGGTCCTGGGGCCCAGTCCCCAGCACCACGTGCCATGCCGGCCCCATCCCCAGCCTCAGGACCAGGCATGGTGGCACGCGCCTGTGAGCCCAGCGCTGGGGAGGCTGAGAACAGGAGGATCACTACAAGGTCGAGCTGCATAGTGAGGCCCTGCACCAAATACATAAAGAAAAGCCCCTTGAGAACAAACCAGGGTTTGGAATGCAGCCGTTTAACTCTTCTGCTGCTTAGCCTGCAGAGGCATGGATTAAATCTGCTGTGGAGCTGCATTTCAGCTAAATAATAGAAGCCATCTACTTGTTCTCTCCAAAACTACCAGAAAGAATAGACGATTGGTTTAAAACGCTTTTGAGTGCATCCCCCCAAGCCCCGGAGAGCTGGGCAGCACCTGGGATTAGGAAACAGAGGCCTTCAGAGGAATGGCTGGGCCCGCACCACGCGGCTCCCCCACGCGCTGACGGCAGGGCGCTCGGTCTGTGTCTGTGCTTGTGCTACAATCGTGGAGACCCCCTAAGAATCCTCTTGGCATTCGTGATTGATTGGGGGTGCTGTGCAGCAGTGTGGCAGCTGCAGAGGAGTGATAAAGCGAAGTTTTGGGCTAAGGAACAATTGCGTGTGCTCAGAGTGAGGAAAATGAAAGCTGTCAGGTGCCCACGGTGCATTTACACTCCCATGTGCGCAGCGTGACTGCACACTTACGCATGGCCTAGACCCTGGGTTCCATGCTGTCCTCGTGCGGCAAGAGAGATGGCAGTTCAATTAATTAAAAGCAAGAAAAATGAGGAGACAATGATAAAAGTGTGGCCAAGTACAAAGCCGGGGTGGTGTAATAGAGCTCCGAGGGCTACTTCACGTTAGGCAGTCAGGGGAGGTGAAACCTGGATTTGGGCACGTGCAGGCAAGAGGAGGGAGTGCTCCTGGTGCGGGCCGTGGTTGTGCAGTGTAGATGCTCGGAGATGGGCAAGCTCCGTGGCTGGCTTGTTGGAGGCGTGGAAAGAGGGCCTGTATCCCTGCCTGGAGGGAAGGAGGGTGAGGACAAGCACACAGAGATGCCGCAAGTACAACCTTGGGGGTGGTTTTGATCCCACAGGAGCAGTTGGTCACTCTGCAGTGCTGTCTCTGGGATGCAACTGGCGGGGCATGAGCCGAGGATCTGCCCTAGGAGATCCCTGAGAGGGGGACACCTGGGACGCAGGGCCTGGAGCTCAGAGTCACTGCCGAAATGTGATTGGTCAGCAGTGTAGCGCTGAGCACTCCGGTGGCATCGGCATGGGTGTGGCGGGGTAGAGAACCCCAAGTTGCGCTTGGCAGGACATTCAGTGGAACTTGACCGGTGTTCCACTGGGAGAGAAGGGAAGTGATAACCGAGGCAGGAAGCTTTGGTTCTTGCAGTCAAGCGCTACTGTTTATTGGGCTAAGGTGGGAAGAAGTTTAGAAGGAGAGAGGCCAGAATTTTGTTAGTTCTCTGTTGTGTGCGATGCATGCTGGACCAGGCTGTCTATAGCGAGCCACAGATCCAGCGTGGAATGTCAAGAACAATGACAATGTCTGGGGTGTCATTTCCACAGAAGGTGGTGCACAACAGCGCTGGGTTGGAGGAGAACATTTGCCCAAAGAAAGCAAGAATGGAGACCCTGGCAGAGCCTGGCACCGCCCAGCACATGGCATAGCACAGAAGAGGAAGTGGAGAGGACGCTGGAGAGGCATCAGGGACACTCACGGGGGGGGGGGGCGAGGGACATGGTGCCCCAGGAGCCAGAGCAGTGGCACCAGAGAGGATGTGGCGGGGCGCTCCTGAGGACGAGAATCGAGGGGGTGCTGAAGGCGTCACCAGGGCCAAGCAGCACTCTGACACCTTGGCTCTGCCATGCGGCCTGGGAGAGTCACGGATGCCCCGGGGCTGCTCAGCACGTTTGCTCTCAGGACTCCAGGACACTCGCCCTTCAGAGTCCGACCTCAGGACCGTGCGATTTCTCATGCAGCCATCCTCTGTCTTGTGATTTTTGTTCCGTTTAGAAATACGGAGTAAAACTGAAGACACCTAAAACTGCGCATGTCAAAGCTTGATACTGCCCCTGCATTGATGGGAAGTGATGTCATCTTGACCAGATCTAAGGTACAAAATGCGACACAGGAAATAAGGTCTGGAGTGAGAAAGCTGACTGTAGCAAAAAATGAATGACATCAGGGTGAATATAATCTGATAGATGAAGCAAATATTCATTAACGCCTTTCAAAAAGAATGAGTTCGCCTCTATGAAAATAACTTTAATAAAATAAAAATGAAAGCAGAAAAATCAGAAAAGATTCAGTTGCACTAGATAAACATTTAACGAAGGGATTCAGTTGGCTAAATGACATTTCCTCAGGGAAAGAGTCCCTCAAGGGCGAGTTCCTGGTGCTGGCCTAGGGCTCATCAGTGTTTGTGATGAAGCACCTGTGGCACCCCGGCAGGGTCCAATCCTGGGGTCAAAATGCTCCTGCTCTGAAGCAGCGCAGCACAGACTGAGCTGTGAAGGGCAAGCGTGAGTGACTGTGCAGGAGGTGAAGGCCGTCGCAAAAATCCCTCATCCAAAGGTTTCAATGCAAAAATCAGCGCTTCCGGGCTTCAGTCTTTGCTGCCTCAATCAAGACTACGCAGGCTGGAGAGGAAAGAGCCACACTACGGCACTGATTTTGGAAGAGCTCCAGATTCCCTGCCTGAGCAAGGACAATTTTTGCATTAGTATCCTCAGAAATTGTTCCCTTTTCACCAGAAATGATTCTCTTTAAAATATTTGTTCATGTGTACACTTTTTAAAAATGTTATTTGGTTGGTATAGGGTCTCATCGTGCAGCTCAGACTCGTAGTGACCCTCCTGCTTTCAGCCTCCCCAGCGCTGGATTACAGGGTGCACCGCTAGCTCAGACTCTGTGGTCGGCTCAGCCAGCCCTGGGGGTGGGGCTGGCGCGGCCCGTGGTGCTGGGGATTGAACCCCGTTCCCTGCGCTTGTTCAAGCAGGTGCTTTAGTCCACTGAGCTATCTCACGGGCCCTGAATGCTTGTTTTTTAATAGTGCTTGTTGGTGATTGAAGTCATGTTAGCTAAACTCAGCTCCAGATGAGCTGAGTAACAGGCTTGGCAGGGTGGCTGTCGGACCTCCTCGCGCACTCTGCCCGAGTTCTCACAACCTCCCTCCACCCCGAGTGCGGCCGGTGACACTCCCGCTGCCTGCTGTGAGGACTGGGTGAGCGGACGGCTTTCGGTGCCTTGGTGCTCAGCGGATGCTTAAGAATTGCAGCCACAGCTATTGCCGCTGTTGTCAGCGCGCCGCGCGCTTTCTCCACTTGCAGCACGCCTACCCAGGCTGCTTGGCGTGGACGATGGAGCCCCGAGCAGGTGGAAAGTTTCTCACGGCGTGGCCACGCACTCAGCATCACTGCTGTTTTTCCATTCCGCTGCCTTAGGCACAGCAGGAAACAGCTGGCTTCTCCAGACTGGGTAATTACAAAGCGCTTCGTGAAGGGGCTATTTAGAGAAGGTGGGGCAGAAGCAGGGGCCCCTGTGAGGGGAAGTGAAGGTCCCCAGACTGGCAACAGCAGGGGTGACGAGGCAGCGAGGAGGGCCTCGTGCAAACCTACAGGCCCTGACCAGGGCCACACTGCCAGGAGCGCGGCCTTGGGCAGACGGAGGCCCGGCAGCAGCGAGCTGGCAGAAGGGAAGCGCTCCTCTCGCCCTCTGTCCCCTCCTTCTGCTCTGTGGGGCCTCTTCCTAGTGGAGCTCAGCAACAAGCAGCAGCGCGGCAGCTTTGAAGGCAATGCGTGACCTGCACGAGTCTGCGCCCCTGTGCATGTGGGGAGGAGGGTGGGTGGGGCTGGAGGGAGGAGGCCGAGAGTGAGCGTCAGGGCCTTGGCCTTCGGGGAGGACAGCGGCTTGCAGGTCGTTGGCACTGGTCGCTGTTCGCAGAAGGCAATCAGGGGAGAGAGATCGAAGTCAGCGTACCCTTCCCTGAGACTGAGAAAGGCATGGCAGTGTAGGACAAACACACACACACACACACACACACCATGGGCCCTGCCTTTGTCTCCTCTTGTGTCATCCAGGGTGGTTCCCACATGACTCGGTCACCGTGTGACTCGGTCACCGTGTCCCCCCTGGGAAAGGGGTCTGTGAGTGCCTACGCCACAGGCTGCGCGTTCCCTGCCTCCCTGGTGAGGGGAGTGGATCCAGGACAGTGAAGCCCCAGGTCCTGTTCATTACTTTTGCTTTGAAATAGGGTTTCACTAAGTTGCTAAACTGGCTGGGCTGGTCTAGGACTTGTGATCCTCCTGCCACAGCCTCAGAGTGCAGGGGTACAGATTGCACCACTGTGCCCCTGGGTCACTTTAAAGAGTAAATGACGGGACAAGCATAGAATGCCCAGAGCAGAAAGAGGCTCTAGAGGTGGTAGCAAATTAATTCTCCAAATCAGAAGTTCTCAACGAGAGGCAATTTTCACCCTATCCCTCACTCGGGAACATTCTGCAGTGTTAGATTTTTTAATCGATCTTCCCTTCCTCTCTCTTCCCTCCCTCCTTCTATTCACCCATCCTTCCTTCCCTCCCTCCCTCCCTCCCTTCCTTCCTCCTATTCCTCCTCCTCTTTGTCTTTCTCTTTCTCCTCCTCCTCCTCCTTCTCCTTCTTCTCCCCCCTCCCTCCCCCTTATCTACCCCCACCATTGTAACAGCCATGGAATACCATTGGCATCTAGTGGGTAAAAGACCCAGACTCAACTCAACACCCTCCTGTGCCTACTGCAGGCCTGAACGGCATACAATGCCTGATCCAAATTGTCCACCACTCACAGGGTGAAAAATCCTACCTTGATCCTTTATCTCAGCATTTCCTGCATGGCCTCTACGTTCCTTGATACTGGTTTTTAACACCTGTAATTAAAACACTAGCTCTTCATTCAATGTCAATAAACTTGAGGCTTTCCCCATCTCCCTCATATCATAAGATAGCACATGTGTATGTAGCACTTCGGAGCTGTGACTTGCCCTTTCTGTATTTAAAATACATAAATCAAGCTGGGAGATAAGTCGGCGATGTAAGCACCTGCCTGGCAAGTGCAAGGACCTAACATGGATCCCTGTACTGTGTGCTGTGCTGGCCCTGAAACCGGGCATGGTGGTGCAGGCCTGTGATCCGAGCTCTGGGGAGGCTGAGAGAGGAAGATCTCTAAGAGTCTGAGCTGCATAACAGGACCCTGTACCAAATAAATATTAAATATTTTTTTTAAAAATACACAAATCAGCACAAAATTAAAATCACTGTAGTAGGTAGCAATGTGAGCTAAATTACGCAGCACCAAAGCCCTTACGTCAAACACACACTATGGGCTTGCAGAGCAACAGCGCAGCAGAGCTGCTGCTGGGGCATTTCGAGTCCCCAGGAGCAGCGTACCAGGGTAGCTGCTGTCAGCAGAAGCCTCTGCCCAGGCTTTCCTGGAGGAAACCAAGGCTTCCAACATGCTTGTTAACCTAATGAGACTGAGCTAAGCCAGTACACTCTAACATTAACTTAGGTAAGGACTGCCTTAAAGGGCTTGCCCCTTTGCTCCTGTCACTCTGCCCTGCACCCCCAGCTCCATCCCCTTCTGCCTGGCATTGTCCCCAGGCAGCGAGGGGCCTTCCTGTTCTGACTGCGGGAGCTGTCAGAGCAGAGCACCTCTCAACCTCGAGGTGGCCCTGGGCTCCGCTCCTCCTGCCCTGACCTCAAAGAAGAGTGGACCTCGCAACCCCTAGCCTCTCCAGTCCCCAGATTGTCCCTGCAGTCCTGGGCTTAGCTGCTCAAGGTCTAATGTCCCTGCTCTCCTGGAGCCTTTGATGGGAGGAAGTGGCCCCGCGGAGGAAGCAAACGTAAGTCCTTTTCCACCAGGGCTGTTAGTTCGCAGCCTGACAGAAAAGCAGTTTCGAGTCCGACTGAGGCTCCTTGGTCAGGGACAGTGTCTCTGACAGGTAGCTTTGAGGGTAAAGCTTGGGCATCCCAAGGGAAAGGCTTAGAGGCGCCCCCGGGGAGCAGGGCTTCCATGTGCAAGGGCCCTGGGGCAGAAAGAGTGGGCCGGGTTTGGAAAGTAGGAGCTGGTCAGTGAAGTTTCACTGGTGAATGAGTAGGAGATAAAAACAGCAGAAGAAAGCAAGGAGCTGGGAGCAACCCCGAAAGGCAGAAGAGGAAGAAGGGCACCCACAGGATGGCGTCCAGCACAAGAAGTATCTACGAAGAGAAAACGTACCGATGATCTGTAGCAGAAGCAGCATAACGGTGAGGAAAGAAAATAAATCCTGAGGTCAGAAATCTCCAAACTCAAACCTCAGTTTTGCCTCCACCAACCCTGCACGTGCTTGTTTCCCTCATCTCTGAGCTTGTTTTCTCGTCTATAAATTGGAGATAATGGCGCCTACTTCAAGGACCTTTGTGAACACTTGAGATGATTGGTGAAACACTTGTGCACGTTGATGCTGTTAATGCTACCATCCTGGAACTGCTGGGCCTTACGCATGGAGTCACAGAGTTCACCGAGAGCTTCCTGGTGGCCAGACCCCAACAGGAAAGCTGCAAGTGCGGTCTTGCTCATGCATAAAAGCTTCGAAATCCCTCAAGGCTAGGCGTGACTACCTGGGAGTGCAGGCATAAAAAGTGCTTTCTCCAGCTCTCGTTGAAGCCTACCTGAGAAACAGAAGAGACAGGCAGGCCTTTAGTATCGATCACAAGACAAAATAGATACGCATTCTTGAGACTGGGCGTGGTGGTGCGCGCCTATAATCCCAGCGCTTGGGAGGCTGAAAACAAGAGGATCACTACGAGTCTGATCTGTGTAGTGAGGCCCTGTAGACCCTGTACTAAATACATAAA